>PVIJ01002971.1:0-14849 GCA_004024925.1 Scalopus aquaticus | reverse complement strand
CTTATATTTTATGTACTTCCAACTACAGAGCATTTTTTGACATCTTCTGGTTCACCCATGTTTGATATTATAGTGTAATTTTTTAAGTCTAATTCTAATTCCATTTTACAGCCTACTATTGCTTTTGTTTCTTCTTACAATGCTACTTTTAATTGATGTTATCTGGTATATTTTCTGTGTCGTGTAAACTATCACCTCTGAAACAAGAATGGGTAAAAATTGAACACTACACTTATCCTGGAGAGTGACACGGGGCGAGAAATCACAGCTGATACACTGAAGATATAAATTAGCCTCTACTGGGGCCTCCCTGGTGGCGCAGCGGGTTAAGCGCAGCGCTGTGGAGCTGTCCGCAGCGGTGACACGAGTTCGTAGCCTGCCGGCCGGGGAGATTCCCACATGGCACAGCAGAACTCTCCTGCCTCGCCCGCTGCTCCTCTCAACAGTGTATTTCGGTCGATCTGCCTGTTCTGCCCCCACTCTGTCTCTGGTGAATCCTCTCACCGCCCCACACCTCCGGCCTGCACCCCAGCTTGTATGCATAAATAAATAAATCTTTAAAAAATAAATAAATAAATTAGTCTCTATTAATTAGGAAAATAAAACATGCTAATATTAACTTTATTAAATTCAGCAGGGATCAGAGTTAACATTCTAAAATAAAACCTGGCCTAAATTTTTTTTTTGTTGGGGGGGAGAAGGAAATTAAAGAGTTTAGCTGACCGCCAGCCCAAAGAATATAATGTGACAGCGATAAGAGATACCACAAAATGCCCAAAGAACTTTCCTTTCTCCACTTGCTGTTCAATCTGAGAGTTGATGATAATCACTTTTAACCAAATATCCTTCATTACAAAACAAAAACTACTCTTCCTCCATCTCTCATTTAAACACATGGAATGAGGAGGAAAATGAAGCAATTTGAACACTTCAAAAGAAAACTTTACCTAAATTAACTAAATTTTAAAAACTATGACTAGCAACAAAGCTAATGGGACTTATTGATCAAAAAAAGTAGTAATATTACTTCATAGACTATCACTATGGTTTTTGAATTGTGTTTGTAAACAAGTTTAAAATCAGTTCATGCGAAGTATTATTTTCATTTCCACTGATTCAAATGTGACAACAAAACACTTAGTCCATACTAGTACATTGTTAACATTTTTTATCTGACCAAAAATGCCAATCTTCACTAAATACATTATTTGAAAACATTAAGGCAATATTATAAACATCCAAATTTATTTGACATATCTTCCTCTAAAAGGTAATTTTATTAGGATTGTAGGAAATCCAGGGAAGTAGTTAAAATGAGTTCATCTACCCAACAGAATTAAAATACTTCTAACACATTGATTCAAAGCACCAGTCTTATCTATAATGGTAAGAAAAATAATTACACCATTATCACTACCCCAAAGAAAACAGGGAGAATTGATATAATTAATAAAATTTAACTAGAAACATTTTTCAATGAAGCTAAGGAGAACCAGGGAAAGACAGGATTTTAAAGCCACAGAAAAACTGCCTATTAATGATGCAACTAAAATTTTAAAAGGTTACCCTTTAAGATTTTTTCCTTCAATTTGGGGCTGTTAATCATCGTTGGAGCTTTTTATAATCCTAGAACACAGTATTTCACACTGCAAAGGCAAATTGGGTTAAACTCTACCATTTCTACAACACAGTTAATGGCTGCTTAATCTAACAGAGATTTGACTTGAATTCAGCATGTAAATGACTCAGTAAACCCTAAATTTAAAATCATTTAGCTTATGCTGTAGAATAAGGGCTTTCTTCGTTCACGTCTTTTAAATATTCTCCATATGTTTTCATTTCTATGGAGCAGTGAGCAAAGTAGAATCCTAGTTATTTCATTAAGAAAATCTGTTTTCCCTGATTTAGTGTAAGAAAAGCAGATATAAAATGTAAAAATAAACTTTAGAGCAAAATACCCTCTCTCCACTCTGTAGTTAAATTTCCAAAATTGGATCTTTAAAGTTCTAAAGAAATTCAAACACACCCAGTGTAGTCTTAGTCGTGATTTCAGCACTAGGTCGAATGACCCTTCCTCACTACAAATAACAGAGACACACATACACCAGTTTTCTTGGTTTCACTCAGTTCCAGTTTTTCAAAAAAGCTGATTTCAACCTCAAGTTCACAGAGGAGAGAAGGAGCCTATCATTAACAGCACTGATGGAAGCGTGTACTGCAGTGGGCAGAAATATGGGGGGAGGAGGAAACGTCAGGGTACCACTTACGAAGATTAAAAACTAAGACCCCACTCCTTGCCCAGCAGGCAGGTTTTGGAGGCTGGAATAGATCAGGAAATTGACAAAGCTACCTTGTGGACAGGCCGTAAGATCCACCACCATGACCAGGAAAACCAGCTCCAGGAATGCAGAAGCAGAGGCCAGAATGTGTTTCCGTGTCACAGACCAGACAACCCAGCAGATAACTGGTGCAAAGTGGCACCCGATGTAAGAAAAGCCCATGAAAACAGAGTATGAAAGAGAGCCTCAAATCCTTCTTCCTGCACAGACAGACATCTCCCATCTCGCCCCTACTCTCCTGCAGGGTATTTCAATAAATCCCCCTTTTCTGTTCTCCACTGTCTCCAGTGAATTCTTTTACCCCTGTGTCTCCGGTCGCACCCCAATATTTCTCCCCACCATACATTTACTGTGAATAAAGCTGTCTGATCCAGAACCTACAATATCTTCTTAGCATACAGAGCTCATCCCCCAAATTAACACCGTATTTGAAAATTTAAGAATGGGGGCCTCCCTGGTGGCGCAGCGGTTAAGCTCTGCACTGTGGAGTTGTCGGCAGCAGCGACACGAGTTCAACACCCGGCCAGGGAGATTCCCACATGCCCCGGCAGACCTCTCCTGCCTCGCCAGCTGCTCCCCTCAGCAGTGTGTTTCTGTCCATCTGCCTGTTCTACTCCCCATTCTCCCCATTCTGTCTCTGGTGAACCCTCTCGCCACCCCACGCCTCTGACCTATACCCCAGCTTGTACGCACAAATAAATAAATCTTAGAAGAAAAAAAAAGAAAATTTAAGAATGATTAAAAGAACCATATTGATCTCTTAGAAAAAATTTTTCTATTTAAAGAAAAGTTGTTGATGTGATAATGTTGATAGAAAATGGTAATTCATTTATGCTAATACTTTGTAAAGGAGTGATTTTTGTCCGCATGGTTCTAACGTCATGTATTTCACTGATTTCTCCTAAGGTTAAAAAAATGAGTGCTTTGGAGGTGGGTGTGGTGCAGTAATACACATCTGAGGAGGTGTGAATCTATACCCCTAAATCATATACAATGTTGTAAATCAATGTTACCTCAAATATATATATATTTCAAAAAAGAGATGACAAATATGATATAGAATACTGGATTTGGAGTCAGAAGATGTAGATTCAGGTTTCAGCCCTAATGCTATCCAGTACTATGGTCTTATGTGAACCACTTAAAGTATTTCATCTCTAAAAGATGAAAATTGAGCTTTAAATAATGCCTACTATTCTTCCCAGCCTTTGAATGGTCTAAGTCTACCTTTGTTCCTGAATGTTCTATAAAACAAGGTCATAAAATATGCACATTAACATAAATATTTTTCTGATTATTCTGGGATATTGAACACTCTAGACTAACCCCCTGGGTTTACTTTGTTAAAAACAACACGTGAATTTAATTCCATGGCAGTTAGTGTATCATCAGTATCCCTCTATGCTTACGTATTTGTTATGTCAATCCTGACTAACCAGGCTATTGCATTTATGAGGCCAGTTTATCTGTACCAATTTATAACCCTTAATATACCTAGTTAACTACCATATGGCTTGTTCTGCTTTGGCTGAGTAATAAAAGCCTACTGAATGAGACACACGATCTATTCCAAACAGCATTAAAAGGCACACCTTGAGATGAAATGAGCCCAGAGAAGTCAGAAAGCTAGTCACAGTAATAAGGAAGGGAATTACAGAACAGCTGGTGGCCTCTCTATGCAGGGCCCGCAAAGGCTCAGGTATAAAGCCAGCAGGAAAAACCACTGAGCATAAGGCTCTTTTTTTTTGGTTGTTTGTTGTTGTTGTTGTTGTTGTTGTTGGGTTTTCTTTTTTGCTTTGTTAGACCACAGCAGGATAATGATGTCAATTAAATAAAATGGGCAGAACATTTCTAAGCCTGCGAAGTGATGTTTCTGTTTCAAACGTCTGGTTCAGAGAATCAAACAACATTCAGTGAACATCGATTATGTGCCAGGCATTCTGCTAGGTGCCAGGAATACAAGAAACACAAATAGAAGAAAGACAAGGCCTAGGTGCTCACAGTCTAAAGAAGGAGAAAGGTGAACAGCTCATCACAAGATGGTGTGGTAGCCAACGTTCTATCAACAGCCAGAAAGTTCCACTAAGAAGGCAGAGCATAAGACGAGGAGAAAGGTGAACAGCTCATCACAAGATGGTGTGGTAGCCAACGTTCTATCAACAGACAGGAAGTTCCACGGAGAAGGCAGAGAGTGAGACATGGAAAGGAGGGTTCGGAGGGCGCCCCGGGTAGCAGGCCCAGCAAGGACAAAGGCCTGGGGTCAGGAAGAATGTGCAGAGATGTTCCCTGTAAAAGGATTTAATGTGCACAGGAACCAGAGTGGCAAAAAGAAGTTCAAAATTTATTTTATGGAATAAAGAACCTAATTTTAGAAAAGACATTAGGAAGGGCAATACTAACTCGAACAAAAAAGAAATGTGATTTCCTTCATACTTCAAAAACCTCACAGGGGAGTTCACCCGAACTATTTCTACCAGGGCACTTTCCTTTGATTACTGTGGCTTCTTTCCAGAAAGAAATCTTTAACACCTTGGCAATTACAGTCTCTCACTTTCATTAACATTTGGTTGTGCACCTGGATTTTTTAGAGGCCTAGTAAAAGGCCACTGGAAAATTTGAATATATTCTAATTTTAGGAGGTTGCCATATGCTACATGCTCCAACTATAATAATGATATATGTGGAAATGTGTTTATAGGAAATAGAACCAACAATACAAAAGGGGTCAGTGAGTAATGTTTTATCACTTCTCCTTTCACAATTTCTTAAGCCACTTATGTAAGCCATGACTTTAAAATGCCTTCTTTTTCCAAGTTATATTCTTGAACCACAACAATTTGGAAAGTAACTCCTAAAAAAATAGCAGCTAATTTTTAAAATGAAACAATCTTATATAAAGCCCTAATTATCACTTCAGCATTTGTAGATTAGATCTATATTTGAGGTGGAAAAAAATAACATTTTTGACAAGGTCTCTAGAAGGAGTGAGGAAAGCCACTATTATTTTCATCACAGTGACTTTAAAATCACAAGCTAAATTCTTAGCACCACATGGAAAAAATCGGTAAGTAGGTCAAAAGTTGTTAAACTAAAGGAGAAAGCAAAATTAGTAAATGGAATCTTTGTCCTTTTTTGGCATTAAGACAGTTTTGTAAGAAAGCACCCCCTCCGTTTATATCAGTCAATATTGAACTTTATTATTCAATAACTTTTCAGTAGACTATCTTTGGTAAAGTCCAAAACCATTAGGTTGTATTAGAAATGCCCTCTGGCACTTTCTTCCCTTCTCTTTTTCCAACAGAATCTATGGCCTCATTTGCAATGAGATGATTTTGTGGGAAATCATAAGTTTTAAAAAGCTGTTTGAAAACGAATCAAGGAGCACTTGTCTCACACCTTAGTTTAGGAATGGGTTATGCAGGTTTACTGATCAGCCACATTGTTTTCTGTCAGTGTTGCCCACCTTCCCTTCCACTACTGGCAGACTGCCACAGGTTCTAGATGTTCTTCCTCTAGTCTACTTGCTATCACCAATCAAGTGCTTGCCTGGGGTCAAGCAGCAAGGAAGTCCCCCAGGAAGTTGGGTTTACATGCAGTGGGCCTAGCTCCACACCAACATGTCAAACACAATCTTGCACTTCTTCCCTCTTACACAACTCCTATATAACTGGGAGAGTCAGACACCTGAAGAAATAACAGGAACAGGGCCTCCCTGGTGGTACAAAGGGGTAAGTCTCAGCAGTATGAGCTATCCGCAGCCACTGCAGCACAAGTTCAATCCCCAGCCAGGGAGCTTCCCACATGGTGCAGCAGACCTCTCCTGTCTATCTCGCCCGCTGCTCCCCTCAGCAGTGTATTTCAGTCAATGTGCCTGTTCTGCTCCCCACTCTGTCTCTAGTGAATCCTCTCACGCCCCCTCCCCCCCACACCTCTGGCCTAAACTCTAGCTCTTGTATGTATAAATAAATAAATCTTAAAAAAAAAAAACAGGGACATTTCCATCAAAATAACTACAGTAATACAATAACAACAACACATAGAAAACACAAAACCAGTCAACATACTTTTTACTTTCTTTGTCATCAAAGGTAAACAAAATCATAGGACTGCATTTTTTTTCAATTGTTTTTTTATTTAAGTCTTTTACATTACAGTATATTCCCTGTAGGTTTCCCACCACCATTTCACCCATGAACCGTCACCACAGTCCCCTGTGCTCCCCTCTCCCCCGTTCTGAGCCCCAATCCTCCCCCATCTCTCGCTGATTGTCACTCTTGTATTTGGTTCCCCTATATTCCTGTTCTAAGTGAGATCATTCGAGATTTTTTTTTTCCTTTTGGCTTATTTCGCTGAGCATGATCCCTTCTAGTTCCATCCATGTTCCTGCAAATTGCATGTGTTTATCTTTTTTGAATGCTGAATAGTATTCCATTGTGTATATGTACCACATCTTCTTGATCTAGTCATCTATTTTTGGGCATCTGGGTTGTTTCCATACCTTCGCTATTGTAAACAGTGCTGTAATAAACATATGGATGCATGTATCCTTTTGAATTAGTGTTTTTGTGTCCTTTGGGTATATTCCCAAAAGTGGTACTGCTGGGTTGTATGGTAGCTCCACTTTTATTAGTTTCAGGAAACGCCATACAGCTTTCCATAGTTGTTGGATCAGTTCGCATTCCCACCAGCAGTGTAGAAGAGTTCCTTGTTCTCCACATCCTCGCCAGCATTTGTTGTTGCCTGTATTTTTAATGTGCGCCATTCTCACTGGCGTGAGGCGGTATCTCATTGTGGTTTTGATTTGCATTTCCCTGATTATAAGTGATGTTGAACATTTTTCATATAGCTGTTGGCCATTTGCTTTTCTTCTTTGGAGAAGTATCTTTTTAGCTCTTCTGCCCATTTTTTGACTGGATTGTTGACTTTATTTTTGTTGAGTTGTGTGAGCTCCTTGTAGATTTTAGTTACCAGTCCTTTATCAGTTGTATTGTGTGCAAAGATTTTCTCCCAATTAGTAGGGTGTCTGTTTGTTTTGATCATTGTCTCTTTTGCTGTACAGAAGCTTTTTAGTTTGATATAGTCCCATCTGTTTATCTTTTCCTTGACTTCCTTCACTTTTGGGGATGTGTCTTTAAAGATTTTGTTGAAATGTATGTCGTGTAGAGTTTTGCCTATATTTTCTTCTGTAAATTTTATGGTTTCAGGTCTTACATCCAGGTCTTTTATCCATTTTGAGTTGGTTTTTGTGCATGGTGTGAGATAGTAGTCTAGCTTCATTTTTTTGCATGTAGCAAGGACTGCATTTTTTACATAGAAAATTACCCCCCCCCACACACACACATAATTTAAATATAAAATCTATGTCACTAAGAACAGTTCGAAATCACACTTGAATGCATCATTATGGGGTAATAATTGAAATTACTTTCCTAGAGAACAATTTCACAGTATTTAGCAAAAGTTTGTAAGATGTTGATCCACATACTCAAGAAAAATCCACTTCTAGAAATTTCATCACACAAAATAATCCAACATGCACAGAAACAAGGACATTCACTAAAGCACTACTGAGAGTAGCGAGGGGAATAACACGAAAGTCCAACTGTTGAGTTGTAAATATAAATGTGAGAGTAATTATTAAAATATCCCTTTGGGGGAATATTCAGTGACTTGCAAAAACAATCTTAATGTTTTACATAATGATAAAAATAATATAAAATATCATTCTAATCCTATCAAAATAAATATATACAAACATACGTGTGTGTGTGTGTGTGTGTGTGTGTGTGTGTGTTTATAACAGAAATTGATGCAAACCAAACCAAGAGATGTTCAATTTCATTTTTTCCCCCAAGGCCCTTCAGTCAAAGCAGGAAGAGACTCTACATCTCATTTTGGCCCATCCCCACCTAAATGTCAGACCTGAGACTCAAGAGTGAGAATGTAAAATGCCTGGAGTCCTATCCTTCTGTCACAAGCCACCAGACATAAACACTTGGAGAAACATAGCCACAAAATAGAAAGGGCTTCCATGGATTGGAGTCACAAACTCACTGCCCACAACAACCATCAGAGTCCTACAGCATTTATGTACTCTCTTCATCAGTGTTGCTAAATTGAGTGCCCAACACTCTAGATACAATTTCCAATTTCCAGGTGAGTCCTATCTGAACAATTAGATTGTGGAATTATCTAAGGTAATTCTATATCTCATAGAGCAGAGCCGTACCATTTGTGGATTTACAGTTATGGTTAAGGAACTCTGGCAACAGTAACCTGTGGTTTTGGTGAGCCAGGAGTGGACGCTGTGTACATCTCGAAAGATTTCTAGTCTACCGCCCATTTCCCACATTTAGGTGAAGCATTGTTTTTATCTGTACATGGTCATAGCTGTAAGAACTCCTTGAAAGACTAGAACTTTTATTTCCTTATGAAAGTTGGCACACAGTCCCAAGAATGTGGTGGTTAGATATCTGGGACAACACAAGAAATCAAGTTCAACGGCGGCTCAGAGTCAGGAATGAACAAGTCCATAGTACGTATTGTATGGACACAAAAAACAGGCAATCTGTTCATATTTCAGGAAATGCTCCAACCAGGAGAGCAGATTTCTACTAAGGAGCGCAACTGCAGGATTGTGTAGTGAGGGTACATTTATTTAGTCTTGTTAGAAAGGGCTAAATTGTCTTTGAAAGCAATCTTAACATTTTACAGTCCCACCAGGGATGAAGGAGAATTCAGATTGCTCTACATTCTCGCCAGCATTTCACGTAGTCAGTATTTTGGATTTTAGCCATTCTAATAGGCATATAGTGCTATCTCATTGTTTTAATTTGAAATACTCTAAAAACCTTATGTACCTTCATTTAGTGCTTAACACATTGCCTTTCTTTATATAGATCCAAGTATCTGACCTATGTCATTTTCTTTCTTTTTTCTATAGCTTTCTTTCTAAAGAATTTTTTAAAAACATTTCTAGCAAGGCAGTTCTACTGGCAAGAAATTTTCTCAATTTGTGTTCCCTAATAAAGTATTTTCCTTCACTTTCAAAGGGCAGTTTCATTGAATACAGAATTCTAAGTTGGTGGCTTTTGCTGTCAATACTTTATATACTTTATAAACATTTAACAGTGAAGAATGGTATGGAAGGTTCTCAAAATATTAAAAACAGATCTACCATATGATCCATCAATTCCACTTCTTGGCATTTATCTAAATATTGCAAAAAACACCAATTCGAAGAGATTATACACTCCTATGTTCATTTCACTGCTATTTATCATAATAAAACTACTAGGAAAACAACCTAAGCATCGAATAACAGATGACTAGATCAAGAAGATGGGGTACATACATGTGATGGAATACTATTCAGCTATAAAAAAAGATTAACTCCTGACATTTGCAACAACATGAATAGAACTGGAGGGAATTAAGTCGAATAATCCAGAGAAATAAAGACAAATACAGGATGATTTTACTCACAGGTGAAATAACTGGCAAAACTAAATCAAAACAGAGCCTAAAAGTATGACTGCAGAATTGAGGCTAATAGAGGGGGAGAGTGGGCAGTGGGAAAAAAGTTGGTAGGGGTGGGGGGGTTAGCGGTATATGATAAATGGATATAGATGCTGTTGTGATCAGCGGGGTGTGGTGAGGTACATCTGAAGAGGTGTGAACCTATTCCCCAGAGTCATATATAGCTCTGAAAACCAATGCTACCACAAAAAAAATTCAATTTTACTTTAAATATGTGTGTGTACATACATGCCTGTATTTCTTCTGTTCCCTTCTCTCTTCCTCTGGTATTTTCCTTCCATGATTTCCTTCTGGTATTATATATTTTAGGATTGTCCCAGATCTGAAATAGTCTGTTCTCTCTTTTTCATTCTTTTTTCTCTTTGTATTTCAGTATTGGCAGTCTCTACTATTTTTTAAGTTCATTGATTGTTTCCTTGGCTGTATAGTCTTTCAATGAGCCCAATTTGCAGGTATTCTTCATTTCTGCCACAGGAATTTGATCTCCAGGATTTCCTTTTGGTTCTTTCCTATAGTTTTCATCTCTCCATTTAAATTACCCATCTGTTCTTGCACATTGCCCTCCATTTCCATTAGAACCCCTAAAATATGAATCATAGTTGCTTTAAATTCCCAGTATGATAATTCTAACATCTGAGTCATATCTGAGTCTGGTTCTAATGCTTACTCTGTCTCTGCAAATTGTACAGTTTGTCTTTAATATGCCATATAATTTTTTTGAAAGCTATACAGGATGCACTGAACAAAAGTAACTGAGGCTTTTGCGTGAGGTTTCATCTTATTCTGACTGGGGTAGTCAGAATACTTACTGTAGGTACAGGTGTAAGTGGCTAAATTATTCTCTAATGTCCTTGCTTTTGTCCCTTGCTGTCTTTAGGTTTCCCTAAAGACTTCTTCTTAAATAATGCTCAAAATAAGTTCTTTTAGTTGTGTTTCCCTGTTATTAAATAGAAGCCCTACTGTGCGGTGGTCAATGTGGGGTGGGGAGGAGAGGAGAGCATCTATAGTGCTGTGATTAGAGTAGTCTTTTAAGTGAGTCTTCCCCCCTCCAAACTGAGACCTTCACTAGATCTTTTCAGTTTTGTGATCCTTCCCACCTGCTAAGTGAGACAGGAAAATGAGGTGAGCCACAGCTAGCATCTCACTTTTCTACATGAAACGCTAGAGAGAGCTGGAATTTCCTTTTCCCCTGGTCAGTTAGGCTCTGATAAAGTCCCAGCCAATTAGGCTGTAGTAAAATAGTTTCTCAAAGGACAGGCCTTGTTAAAGGAACAAAATTCTCTGAATATTTTTCAAAATGGCTACTTTTGCCCCTTTTCCTGCCAGAAGCATAAGGAAATTTTTCTCCAGTCTGCATTAGGAGAACCTGGTAGGTGTCCTGGAGGTAAAACTCAAGAAAGGGTGCTCCCTTCCCAAGACTGGGCCATCTGAAGTTTTTAACCCTCAACCTTGCCCACATTAAGCCACCAGTAATTCATCCATAGATTAGTGTTTGTTACCCTGATTTCATGGAGACTTCTGCTTCAGTAAGTTATCAATCTGTCTCTCCAATTTTGGAGATAATAGTTTCCTCTGTGACTTCAATTCTCTGCTGGATCTAAGAAGTATTGTTGACTTTCAGCTTGTTCAGCTTTTATCTTATTGTAAGGACATGAGGGGTGACTTCTAATTTCTTTAGACACCAGACCAAAAACTAGAAGTACCTATTTTTTAAGTATACAGTCATTCCAGTATTTATTTTATACAGCTCTCAAATGTCTGTCTTGGTTTAAAGCACTATCTATCTCATTCTAGCTTCCCAAGTGTGAGAGCTCCCATTTTATAGCTTTTAGGAGACTACTCTATTTTCAAGCTTTAAGAGATTAATATTACGGAATGATTTTTAATTTTGCATTTACAGAAACAGCAATATCACAGAGGTACACTTAGCTGACCTAAAAATTCAGTTAGCTAAAGGACTATGGACCCTGCCAGTAAGGAGGTAGTAAAATACATTAAAAATGTTAATACTGCAAAGTGTGAATCAAAATGCACCATAAAATACACCCAACCATCCTAGCTTGTGCTTAAGAACATATGCTTTGGAGGCAGGAAGAAATGTGTTTATATCTTAACTCTCAGTTTCACTAGCTGCATTACTGTAAATGCTTTCCTTATCCTCATTTTCCCCCCTCTATAAAATAAGATTAGTAAAACCGACCTCACTGGATTATTTTAATAGGTGATTTAAAATGCTTTACACATAATTGCATGGTATAAATTGCACTCATTTCTGTGTTTTCATTATTATTAGGCTATAACTCCTTCACCTGCTGTTGCCACTGTGAAAATATCTCAATTATAAAGTCTTTGACACTCTGTGTTACATACCTTAGCTGCATCTATTCTACTTGATCATTTTACTATTATCCCTCATACTCCTGGGAATAAACTTCATGAAGTTTGCCTATCTCCTTATAAAACCTAGTCTTTACCAATTACATTATAAAATGCTACTTTGTACATTAAAAATACAAATCAGCAAAGAAGAAAAATAAATTAAAACGTTTTGGAGCACAAGCATATTGCCAAATGCATTGGAAAAAAATCTATAAATAAAACAGCAGCTAAAATACTTCTTTTTATAGCTGAAGTTGACTTATAGAACTGCCTTTAAAATTCTACTTAATACTTCCTTTCTTTTCTAAAGGTCTAACTCCACTTTTGTGTTGCCAATTCTCAAAATGAACAAGCCTTACAAATTCCTCAAACTGAAGGAAATTTAAATTATACCAAAACTTCCAAACTCAACAGCCTTAATCCTGTAGTTTTTTATATTCACCCCTGTATTTGTCTGAGTGTGGCGATGATGAGTCTTCTTTCCTGAGTTTTGTTTGTGCCAGCAAAGCTTTTCCAAAATTTAAAATGAAATTCTAAATGGAAAAGAACTCTTTCAAACACAAGGCGAAAGTTATATCCTTCCCCACAATTATTAAGGAAACTAAAATAGCTTCTTTAAATTCATTATATAGCTCTTTTTCACAGGAAGGCCAGAGAAGTCACATCCCTGTAACTTCCTTCCCATGGAATTTAGGTTTAAAATTCTCTTCAAAGCAATTGGTTGAATGTGATTAGTTATTTGGTGACAGGAACACTGTATTATCATTAAATTTCAGAAGTTGGATCAAGGAGAAGGTGACTTACATTCCTGAACATGAGTGGTCTTGGTTTCTTTAGAGAATGAACCTCAAAGTAGAAAACCTTTACTTTTTCACAGTGTAATCATTCTTGGTTTCTAATCTTTCCTTTTTTCTTCCAAACTGACCAACTATTTCAAACCTACTCATCTGGAAACAAACAAAACAAAACTTACTCTTTCCCGAGTCTGTGAAATATAGTAAGGATAAACTTCTATAAGGAAGCAGTGAAAATACATTTGCGGGCTAATTTATCTGTACAGCACATGTGCACCATCCTAAGGAAATATGGAAAGAGTCTACTTTTGGACTCACAGTCCCTCTGATGTTTACAAGCAGTGGCGTGCCTATGATTGAACATAAATCATCAATGAATATCTGAGGTCCTCTTTATTTATTTTGTTTCTCTTGTGCCCAAAGGAGTAACAAATGCAATTTTCAGTCAAAAGAAGTCAAGATGAATATGCAAGATGAATATTCATCAGGGAACAAACTTTAGCTTTCATTCCTAACCAGAATACTGACTCTTTTGAACCAAAATACAGAAAGAGATAAATACAGGTCATTGGCAAATGCTGTATTTAAAAATATAACGACAGAGAGGTTATCAACTTCTGAGTATATGCAGCTCGAGCTCGTGAAATGATGGATTTATAGCAACTACCTTTTCTTCAAGGCATCCATAATGATTCCCTTTAAAGCCATCATTGAGGCTGATTTTTAGGAGCTTTAAGTGCTAGCTAACTGACTGATGACTAAGGGTATATGGAAAACACAATCTAGGCAAGTTCTTTAGTAATGCACTAAGATTTAAGAAATTGGGGTCATTATGGAATGTCCATTCCCTTGAATCTCAAGAACTGTGGAAGGCAGGGAGCAGATCAGGAGTGCTGCTTTGCCCACTGCAGCCCACTGCTAGTGCCCATAATCATTGGCACTGGGCCAGTAGCCATCTGAGGTTCATGAACCAAAGCAGTGGGAGACATCAGGTTAGAACACAGTACTTCAGAGCCTCAGAAATGTCCTGGCCCATTAGGCTCAGCGTAGACCCATGAAACAGGCAATCAGACAGGAGAGCCTATAAAGAAGCTGGAATTTTAAGATTTTTTGTCCAAGATCACAATGCTAGTGAGGAGCGAAAATTTAATTCTTATACTCAGATTATTTTCTATCTAAAAGAAATTTAAACATACACACAGAGCCTCCTCAAGATTTAAACCTAGGATATCTTTCCTCCCGTGGTCTTTTTCATTCCGTGACTACTTAATCAAATATGCATGGGTTATTCTCAATTGTAAAATTCCCTCTCAGAGATCTCTCACTAGCACTAGCATACTACGCGTCCCTCTGGACCTAAACATCACCACTTGAAAGCCTAAGGAGCCAACCAAGCCTAGCAAGGCTCTCGTTTCCTCTTCTTCCGCAGGAGCTGTGCCTCGCGCGTTTGCTCGCCTCGGTGACTGATCCCCATTACTCCGATCTGGTCTAGGAGCCATTTTAATCCTGCCTTTCCTCTACCTCAGTGGACATCCAAGGCACCGACAAGCGTGACAGACACCTCTTCCAGAACACTCTAACTCCCTTTTACTGCTGCTCCCACCTCCATGCATCCCTCAACCCCAAGCCTCTCGCTGAAGCCTGTCTGAACCACTGCTTTAGTCTCCAACCTGGCCACCCCACCACCCTTCACAACTCCGTAAAATTCATTCTACACATGACACCTAAGCTAAAATCTCAACCCTTTCACATGCAATTAAAATATGAAGTCCAGGCTCCTATAAAGGCCAGCATATCT
>PVIJ01002970.1:0-145922 GCA_004024925.1 Scalopus aquaticus | reverse complement strand
TTTTTTTTTAAAGATTTATTTATTTATGCATACAAGCTGGGGTACAGTCCAGAGGCGTGGGGCGGCGAGAGGGTTCACCAGAGACAGAGTGGGGAGCAGAACAGGCAGATAGACGGAAATACACTGCTGAGGGGAGCAGCGGGCGAGGCAGGAGAGGTCTGCCGCGCCATGTGGGAATCTCCCCGGCCGGGCGTTGAACTCGCATCACCGCTGCCGGCAGCTCCACAGCGCAGCGTTTAACCGCTGCGCCACCGGGGAGGCCCAGCAGTGTATTTCTGATCTGCCTGTTCTGCTCCCCACTCTGTCTCTGGTGAACCCTCTCGCCACCCCACGCCTCTGGCCTGTACCACAGCTTGTATGTGTAAATAAATCTTAAAAAAAAAAATATTATGAAGCAATGATAATGATGCTGTAAAGGTTTTATATGTTATTTTTAAAAATGTAGAGTCATTCAGTCTATACTTTTGATCATTTACTTTATAAAATTAAAAATAATCTGAATGGATAGAAAGACTTCTGTGATCTAAAACATTATTATTTTTTTTTCTTTTTGGTGGAACCAGCAAAGGAGAGGTTAGTTTAACATACCATAGCTTATATATAGCACAATAGAAAATTGTGCAAAATTTTGCAAAATGCGAAAGAGAAAACAAAGAGACATAATAGTAAGTAAGCAGAAAGAAATGGTCAAACTTCAACATTGCAGTTTAGAGATAATTTGAAGACCTATGCTGGGAAACACTTCCCTAAATCTTTGTTAAGTCTATTCTGTTTTTTTTCTTATTGAAAGTTTGATATACTGACAAAGGGTTTTGGATCTGTACATTCATTAATCCGTGTTTAGTTTGTTACCATCGCCACATTTACATCCTCTGAACAGATTGTCATAGAAATCCTATAATACATTTTATATGAAGAATTTTAGACTTACCATCTATTTTTTTAAAAATTAAAATAACATTGGTTTATAACATCATACAGGTTTCAGGTGTATGGAATCATGATTTGACATCTGTGTATTCCATGTTATGATTGCCACCAAAAGTCTAGTTTTCATTCTCTAACATATGGTTGGTCCCCATTGCCTAATACCTGTCCCCACATTTCCTTTCCTTCTGGTAACAACCATTTTATTCTGAAAACTAAGAGATTATTTTTGTTTTGTTTGTTTGCTTGTTTATTTATCTCCATGTATTTATGAATTCCTACAACATTTTTTTCTCCATCTGACATATTTCTCTTAGCATAATATCTTCAAGGTTCATCCATGTTGTTGCAAAAGGCAAGATTGCATCTATTTATTACAATTGAGTAGTATTCCATTATGTTTCTTTGTCCTTTCATTTATCAAGGGCATTTAGGTTATTTCGAAATATTTGCTCTTGAAAGAAATGCTGCAATGAACATAATTGTGCATATATCATTTCAAAATAGTGTGTTCTTTTCATCAGATAACTACCCAGAAGTGGAGTAGTTGGGTCTTATGGCATTTCTATTCTTAGTTTTCTTTAGGAATTACCATAATATTTTCCATAGTGGGTGCATCAATTTACATTTCCACCAAAAATACACAAGTGTTCTCTTTTTTCTGCATCCATACCGCATTTGTTCTACTGAGTAGGAGAAGGTATTTGCAAATCAAATGTACACTGAAGGATAAATATATTAAATATAAAGAACTCATACAAGTCAGCGACAACAACATGAAACAACCCCAATGATAAATAGGCAGCAGATCTGAATAAACACTTCTTCAAAGACATAAAAATAGTTAACATGTGCATGCAAAGATGTGCATCGCTTATTATTAGGAAAATCAAATTAGGATTTTGATAGAAAATCTGATCTACAATGATGTACCATCTCATATCTGTGGCATTAGCTATTATTCACTGTTTATTTACTTAAACATAAAGCTTTAATGTTTAAAGTTTCCGTTCAGAAATTTTAAAAACTTCACCTTCTTTTATAGCTCATTTTCCAGCCATAGATAAGAAGCTTGCCATTTAAAGATTACAGCCCACCATAGCATAAATAGAGATGGTTTTCTCAGCTGAATCCAAAATCACTGAGGGAAAACTTAATGCCTACAAGGAAAACTGCTCCTGGTCTTGGCTGTGCACATGGAGACTATTCAGACAAGTCCTGGATCTGCTCTCCTGAGCTTGTTAGAGATACAAGGGGTAGAATGAATTGTCGTAGCAAGTAAGGGCTCTGGTATGGAACAAATATCACCTTGACTGTGATTGTTATCCTACTTACTGTGTGATTGAGGATATTTATTTGTACTACAGATTTCTCATGTAAAATAGGGATTATACTTTATTCCCAGTGTTATTTTGTTGATACAATATGATCTTGTCAATTATCTAGTAAAGGAGGCATAACATAGTGAATTCTTCATAAATATTAATTCCCTTTCCTTTTTGCTTCAGCTTAACCTCTGTCCTCACATTAAATTCCTACATTGAGCAAAATAAATGAGTTTCCTCTATATAATCTGAATTCTCCTGTTGACTGAAAGTCTCTATGCTTCTTTGATGTGCTTGGTCATTATCATTGGTGTACTCTTACTTAACTTTCATTAAAAAAAAAAGACTACTATTTTTAACACTGTATGTGAAGATGTCTTTAAATAAGCCAGTCATTTTTATTATAACAACTAAGGATTCCTGGCAACTAAGGATTTTTTGATCCCTAAAAGAAAGGGCATATTTTTGACTGAAAATAGTGATTAGGACACATTCTTGTGCTTTAAAGTATTAACTTTACTATAGCATTTTGTCCTTTTAAAAAGTTAAAAAAAAGTTCTTGTTATGAATTATTGATGTTTTAAGATACACATTTTTAAATTTTTAGAACTTTATGAACATTTAGAATAGTAATATATTTTATTTTTAATATTATTATAATTAGTAACATATTTCTTATAGGTTATTTATAATGGTTTCCATTATGTAACTGTTTTGAGCAATGGAAATAGTACAAAGGAGTGTCTGTGTATATTATCTTAATGATGTGATACAAATTATTTATAAAAATTGCGTACCATGTAGTGATTTTCATTTGTCAGTGCTCCATTTTATACAGAATCATCAGAATTCAATAATACCTAGTTTTTAAAAAAATCATTGATGTATTTGCCAATGAGAAAATATTTCAGCTCCATAAACATCAACAAGTTAATAAGAAATTTATGAAGACGTTTGTCATTTAACTATACTGAGACAAAATATGTACTCCCCCCCTATAAACTGTTTAAATGGCAGTGTGAAACTGCAACCATTTTAAAATTAAGGTACAAAATTTCTCCAAGTACATTTGTTGATTTATATGTTATGATAAAATATTGCACATCCCTTATTGCACATCCCCCCCTTTATATTTTTACATGTTGCAGTAGCAATTTACTTTCATAATAACCTTGAACCAAGATTAATATCCCAAATATAAGATTTGGAATGAAAAAATTTAAAACATACTGAAACACTCTCTAGCCTGCTGCAAATAATTTTCTTTCTCACTGGAGTCTTTAATTTTTTTTTAAGATTTATTTATTTATACATTTTGATCCTACATTGTAACAACTAACTATTCAGACAGTTGCTATTGTCTCTAACTACAAAGGAAACACGTTATCCTGTGTTAATATGGAAGTAATACCTATGAAACGTATGAAGTAAAGCAGAGAGTGCTAGAGATATCGGGGGCAGGGTGGGGAGGGGGGAGAGAGAGAGAGAGAGATAGATAGATAGAGAGAGAGAGAGAGAGAGAGAGAGAGAGAGAGAGAGAGAGAGAGAGAGAAGTAAAGGTTGCAAAGTGCAAAATCTGCAGGACGAGTCAGTAGACTGAAGATCCAGAGAAGAGTTTATAGTGTAGCTGAAGTCTAAACAGTCTAGAGGTGGAATTCCTTGTTACACAAGAGACTTCACTCTATTTTCTCTTAAGGCCTTCCACTGATTGGAAGTGGCCCAGCAATATTATGGGGAATAATCTGTTTTCTAAAAATCTACTGATTTAAATGTTGATGTCATAAGCAGTCATAAGCAAACAGCCCATCAGAGCAGCTCATCACATTTGATGTTTCTGGTATTTGTCAGTTCAGCCCCCCAAACTTGTAAACAGTTTCCCGGTTATCTGGACCCTGGTACATCTGATGGTGTCAATGTCTGTCACACCTTTGGACATCATCAGGGTAGAATCTCAGTTCAAAGTAACAGTTTAAGTTTAAAGAAAACAGATCATTAATCATGTAGTGTGTACGTGCAGCCCATGCTATGGGTACATGTGTAGATTCCTATACCAGGTAGGACACCCTCCCCTTCCTCCCAGCCTCCTAGCAATAGTGATGTCAGACCCTGATATTTAGTTAGGAGATATTTGGTTAGGAGAGTAATGAAAGGCATTTTTGAGAGCAGTGGAATATTAGCCTGAATATCTGAGGTCAGGGTCTCAGCATGGCCAGGTGAGAGTCTTCCTGGAGGCCACAGACTTCTCATTTTATTTTCACCAGAGAAAAGGACAAGGAGACTCCGTATGTTCACCGCTCCGTATGAACACTCCGCTCTTATTGCTCAATCACCTCCCAAAGGTCCCACCTCCTAATATCATCACATTGGGCTTGAAGGTTTCAAAAGAACATTTTTGGGGTGACATGAGCATTCACACCATAGCAATCAATTAGAAAGTGTCTCAATAGAAAGTTCTGGAGTAAAGATAGAAGCCTTTGAATTATTGCCAAGAGAACAGGTATTGACAAACGATGACCTGAAGACTAAATCAATCCTTCCACGTGTTTTTGTAAATAAAATGTTATTTGAACACAGCCACATTCATTTATTCCCATATAATTTGTGGCAGCTTTCACTCTGTGTACATTGGTTGAAGTTTTTGGATGTGGCTGAATTGCCCAGGGAATGTGTATGGTGAGAATAGAAATGACTGATCACAAACCTTTTTTATTTATTTATTTATTTATTTATTTATTTATTTATTTATTTATTTATTTATTTTTTAAAGATTTATTTCTTTATACATGCAAGCTGGAGTACAGGCCAGAGGCGTGGGGTGGCGAGAGGGCTCAACAGAGACAGAGTGGGGTGCAGAACAGGCAGATCAGAAATATACTGCTGAGGGGAGCAGCGGGCGAGGCAGGAGAGGTCTGCCGTGCCATGTGGGATTCTCCCCGGCTGGGCGTCGAACCCGCATCGCCGCTGCCTACAGCTCCACAGTGCAGTGCTCAACCACTGCGCCACAAGGGAGGCCCACAAACCTTTTTTAAAGTCAGGGAAGAAATAAAGGAAGTAGACTAAAAACCAAAGAGCTGGTGAAAAGGAAAAAAAAAAAAAACCTGGTAGTGTGAAAAGAAAAAAAGAAAAAACATGGTAGTTTTACTCTCTATGCCTGTGTATTAGCCATCTTTATTTTCTTTTGTTATCGGATTAGCAGAAGAGGAAGAGCGAAATAGAATTTTCATTCCCATTCTTTCCTCCTTGAGCTTTCTTTTCTAAAACCTGCTTTCAAGGAAAAAAAAAAGGTACTTGGTGGAGGGAAAAACAAAGTTCATTCTGGAATAGTTCTTTTTTTAAAAAAGATTTATTTATGCATATAGGAGCTGGGGTATAGGCCAGAGGTGTGTGTGTTGGGGTTGTGGTGAGAAGATTCACCAGAGACAGAGTGGGGAGCAGAATCAGGCAGATTGACTGAAATACACTGCTGAGGGGAGCAGCAGGCGAGACAGGAGAGGTCTGCTGCGCCATGTGGGTTAGCTTCCTGGCTGGGAATTGAACTTGTGCTGCAATGGCTACGGATAGCTTCATAGTCCTGAGACTTAACCCCATGTGCCACCAGAGAGACTCCCATTCTGGAAGAGTTTTAAATCTCTCAGAAGAAGTAGGAAGAAAATGAAAACAACTCTGAGGTCTGGAGCCCATTCAGTGACTCAGCCAAATGCGTATTTGGCAATACCCATCAATCACACAATCTATTTTGCTTCCATCTTTCTTCTTACCTGCCACTGTTTTCCTTTTGTTTACTTCATATGGGTTTTTCTCCAGAATAAAAATGAGGAGCACAACATTTGCTTAGGAAATACTATCCTGTTTCCTTTGCTGGGAGCTGTAAGCTTGCCAACAGTAATATAACTGCTGCCTACACTAGAGTCCCACCAAACTTGTCACTTATTTGAAAGAGAGTCTTCTACTTGACTAGAAAAGACAGGATTCAAATGAGCCTGATTCTTTCTATGCTAGCCAGCAATACAATTACAAGTGTGGGAGCTAAGGAAGGACAGAGCAGTCACTTCCCTTGCACACAGGTGCTGTGTCCTTGAAATAGTTGATTGTATTTGGCCTGTTAACCAGAGACTGCAAAATGGGATTTCATAAGTGACTGCAATTCATTGGTGATTAGTTGAGGCTTCTAAACACAATTTTTGAAAAGGATGGTCCTTTATTCCTTTGTGTCCCCTGATAAAGTCTCATGGTTTCTATAATCTTTAAACTTCAAAATCTTTAGGTAATGCATTTTGTAGAAACAGCAGGAAAGTGGGGATTTGCAAACCTCCTTTTCTTTACTGATGACTTTAAAAATGCTGTCGTTTGCTTCAACTGTTGAAAATGGAACTTTCCCCATATTTAAGCAGTGGTGTTCTCTTTTCATGCTGAAAAGCAATGAATTGTTACAAATGGACATCTTCCTATGAATAAAGATGACAAATGACTAAGTGACTCAGAAATATGCTTGACAAGTGGGAAATGGTTAGAATATAGAGTTTATATACTTTTCTACCATTGATTTTGGAGACTGAACAAGTTAGGTTGCAATGGGTAACCAACAGATGTATGGTTAGGAGTCCCCAGGGATTTCTTGTGCTCCCCAAATTGCAAACAGAACCTTTTCAATGTGCTCTTGTTTGTGAAATATGATTCAGTTCTCTGCTAACTTGGGCAGTATTTGAACTTGCCTCAAGTCAGCCAAACCTCAGCAGCCCTCTACCATTACCATTAAAAAAATATATATATTTTTTAATGCATACAAGCTGGGGTGTAGGCCAGAGGTATCGGGTGGTGAGAGGATTCACCAGAGACAGAGTGGGGAGCAGAAAAGGCAGACTGACTGAAACACACCACTGAGGGGAGCGGCAGGCGAGGCAGGAGAGGTCTGCTGGGCCATGTGGGAATCTCCCTGGCCAGGTATCAAACTCGTACTGCAGTGGCTCTGGATAGCTTCATAGAGCTGTGCTTAATCCATTGCACCACCAGGGAGGCCCTACCATCACCATTCTTAAAGAGGGAGTTGAAGTCCACTCTTGATCAGTGACATCTTTGGTACCGGAGTTAATTGTCCTGTGTGGGTCTCACTGATAGTCTTTTCCAGAGACACTCACTGGACTCTGACAGCTGATTCTGTAACCTGGGAAATGGAACAGGATCTCAGGGGTTCCCAGTGCTCAGAATTACTCCGTGTCCTTTCAGAGGGCCTTGTTGGTAGAAGCCCTAATTCTTAATTTTCTTATCTTTAAAAGTTGGTTAATGAATTAAATAATTAAGTATAGAGTTCCAGACACAGTGTACTAACTCAACAGTGCCTATTATTATTCCAAAACAGATTGCTAATGTTTATTGCTCATATAAAGTACCTATTTTTCTACATTGTTAATGTGGTTGTGAATGTACCCTAAACTTTATTTGTCTTTTGATTTCATTATCTGCATCATTATAATGATCATTACTTAGAAAATGTTTCCTTGCATCATTCTCATGTGCAATGCAGTATTCATTTTTATCCATTTATCCTTGCCTCCTTTTTTTTTTTTTTTTTGGGTGTTGTTAAAACTATGTATGAGTAAATGTTGAGAAGAAATGGAAGTCAGCCACCACTCCCTGAGGGATTAAACACAGAAACCAGAGATGATGGGAGCTGAGATTTCCCCTGTGCTGCTCTAAATATAAAAAAGAAAAAGAAATACAAATAAAAATTACCATGCTATAAATATTTTCCTTACACTTAGGAAGGTGCTTAGAAATGCAAGAATATAAGAATATAAGGCTAGAATTTTAACTCCTCTATTTTAGGGAAAGAGCAGTTATTTGTGAATTTCTACCACATTAAGCAGAACATGAAGGAATGGCTCTGGATGTGGGAATCCTGGCAACCTGGATAAAACAAGTGAGAAAGCAGAGTCTCAGGAGTGCTGTGGTGGCAGGTGTGTACCAACTGGGTAACGCTTTCTCTCTTATACTTTGTTTTTCCCTTTCCTGGCAACTAGTACAGGAAATTTAAGTAGGGGAAAATAAACCCTGATTTTCCCTGCTTATTTTTAGTTTACTAGGGCTTTTACCCATGTTACCCTCCTTTTAAAATTCTTTTATCTTGTAAATTTTTATTCAGATTCCATGACCCACAGCATTATATATGATTCAGACGTAGAGGACAACGCAGATGTATGTCACGACACCACACACACCACCAAGGCACCCCATGTTCCGTCGCACATAGTCTAGTGTGCCTCCTCCCAGCTTTGTTCCCCACCCCTGCCCCTCTGGTAGCTTCACTTTTACAGTCAGATTTCTAGGGATTTGGTTTTGATTTGGTTTTGTCTGACTTAGTTTTGTTTCTCCGTATTCTCCATATGAGTGGAGCCATCCAGCATCTGTCCGTTGTGTGTGTGTGTGTGTGTGTGTGTGTGTGTGTGTGTGTGTGTGTGTATGTATCTATCTTACAATTTCTTTTTTAAAAAAGATTTATTTATTTATGCATGTAAGAACTGGGGTGTAGGCCAGAGGTGTGGCGTGATGAGAGGATTCACCAGAGACAGAGTGGGGAGCAGAATAGGCAGATCAGAAATACACTGCTGAGGGGAGCAGCGGGCGAGGCAGGAGAAATCTGCTGCACCATATGGGAAGCTCTTTGGCCGGGGATCAAACCTCCCTGGACGGAGATTGAACTCGTGCTGCAGTGGCTGCAGATAGCTTCATAGTGCTGAGACTTAACGCATTGCACCACCAGGGAGGCCCTTTATTTTACATTTTCTTAATCTATTAGCTCATCTGCCCATGAGTATTTAGGTTGTTTCCAAAGCTTGGCTTTTGTAAATAGTGCTACAATGGACAAAGGAGTACAAATTCCCTTTTAATTAGTGTTTCTGCATTCTTCAGGAAGATACCTAAGAGAGGGATTGCTGCATCCTATGGTAGATCATTTTTAATACTTTTAGAAATGCACATACTGCTTTACAGAGGGGCTGGACAAGTCTACATTTCCACCAACAGTGTAAGAGGGTTCTTTCTTCTCCACTTCCTCACCAACACTTGTTTACAGTCTTTTTGATAAGCGCCATTCTCAAAATGTGAGATGGTATCTCATATTGGTTTTAATTTGTACCTCCCTCATGATAGGTGATGATGAACATTTTTCCATGTGCCCACAGGCCATCTGCATGTCTGATTTGGAGAAGTGCCTATTGGGGTCTTCTGTGTGCATTTTACTTTTCTATTAGTTTGTCACTGAGTTAAAAGTTCTTGTAGATCGTGTATATTTTTCCCTTGCCAGATATATATTGTACAAATCTTTTCTCCAATTCATTGTGGTGTCTTTTTATTTTAATGATAGTTTCTCTCGCTGTACCAAAATTTTAATTTGATAGACTCCCGTTTTTTTTTTTTTTTTTTTTTTTTTTTTTTTTTTTTTTTTTTTTTTTTTTTTTTTTTTTTTTTTTTTTTTTTTTTTTTTTTTTTTTTTTTTTTTTTTTTTTTTTTTTTTTTTTTTTTTTTTTTTTTTTTTTTTTTTTTTTTTTTTTTTTTTTTTTTTTTTTTTTATTGCCAGTGTCATAGAATGTTTTGCCAGTTTTTTCTTCTATGTATTTTATGGCTCTGTTCTTACATCCCAAACTTTAATCCATTTTGAATTAACTTTTGTTTATGGCACGAGACAGTGGTCTTTCTTCATTCTTTTACATACGACTGTCCAATTTCCCCAATACAATTTGTAAAAGAGACTCCTTTCTCCAAGTTACAGAATTTACTGCAGCAAAAAAAAAAAAAAATATATATATATATATATATAAAAAAAATATATATATATATATATATATATATATATATATATATATATATATATATATATATTAAGGCAGTTCCCACTGGTTTAAAATCTTAGTAAGTTTTACAGAAAATTGTCCATCCACCTTATTCTAAGCCAATGGTTCTCAGTGGTGATGGTGAAAAGAAAACTTGCCCTTAGGAGACATTTGACAGCATTTAGAGATGTTTTATTCACTGAGGAGGGGTGCTCTTGGCAGACAGTGAGTAAAGGGCAGGAATGCTGCTAAATACCCTATAATGCACTGGAGGATTAACATATATTAAGCTGGATTACATTCCATTATGTAGTGTGAAGAACTATGGCTTTGAGAGAAAACTGGGCTTGAAACCTAGTTAAAAATTAAATGTTTTTGTAGCCTTGGTGAACTTACTTAACATTTCAGAATCTTAGCTTTTTAGTAATATGTGGCATTAGTACACACTACTTAGACTTTGATGAACTATCCAAATATAAAGCCTCTGGCATGTAGTAGTTCCGTGTAAGTCTAACTTCCTTTCTTTTTTAAATGACTGACAAACTTTCCAAGGCTGAGTAGGTAGCTTTAGTTAGTCTATTAAATTTTAGTTATTGGGCATGTGCTGCTTTTGTCTTTTTTTCCCTTTATTTTTTTTGAATATTATGCTTTGTGATATGAAGGTGACTTGGGCAGTTGTTTTCTTTTTCTTTTCCATTGTTTTTACAGCCTTGCTGTAGAAGCATTGAGTCTGTATTTGGGTCTATAGGCTGTTACCTGTTCTTTGTGTACAAAAATGTAAGCAGTAAATGCTCCAGATGGTACCACAGATGCAGAAAGGTTAAGAGATGTAATCAATTGTCATACCAGGGAGGCACTCAATGTGATTGTGATTTTATTGTGAGTCTCTGCTGACTGAATTAGAATGTCATGTTCTGTGACGGGATACTAATAGATAAGATGCTTGCTCCTCTCTGCTCTCCTGAATAAAGGGAAAATTCAGTTGTGCACTGTCTTCCTCATTGGCTAGGACTGCTATGTGGTTAAATAACATCTATTCACACTCTTCTTTACCTTATAGTCTAAGTATTTAAGTTCATGCTTCCATACATGTGTGAGGTGAGCAAATGAATCATAACAGTATTAGAAAAATGCCAGAAAACTGCATAGGATGGAACGAGGAGAGGGAGAAGCTTCCAGTTTTGAGGAAGAAAGCTCAAATGTTTTCCTTCATTTGAGCAGGGAATTAGTGCCTGAGGAAACAGTCACTTAGTAATACAGTTCTTATATAAATCTATCAATTCCATATTTTGTAAAAACTCATTTTTTAAGTTTTCTCTTCCACAGGTAGGTATAGCATGTATTTTATAAGAAAAGTACCTAAAACCTTTTGAAATTAATTTTTTTCGCAAATCAAGTACGTGTAACTTCCCTCTTGATGGCTACACTTTTGATGTAATTTAGCATACCCATCTCAGTAAGGTGGCTCAGCCAATCAGTGTTATTAGGGAATGTGAAAAAAATTAGGAAGCAAATTAAAAAACTAGAAAAATTAAAAAAGAGAGAAAATGTGAAAATATTTTGGAAGAAAGAGGCTATAAGTTATTTTTCTTATAAATGTATCAGAGGTAATCTAACTCCCAAACTGGTTTTATGAAGTATTTCACTTGACATCACACTGTGGTAACTGAGAATAAAAATTCTGGGTAAGAATTATTGTCATTTTTCAATATGGTTCATGTGTGCTTCCAGAGCAATTACTCTCAGCTAGGATGCTCAGATTTGATGAACTCCTGCTAGTTTTCAACCTAACCAAACATTAAGTGATATTATAGTTTAAAAATAAATTGGTTGCACACCAGTGTTTTAGCTGATATTGTTTGTGGATCATCTGTTAAATTTTCTCAGATAAATTAAAGAAAATGAGTAAAGTAACTTGAAAAATTATAATTGTTTCTAAAACACAGGTACAATTTTTTTAACCATCATTCCTTTCGCATATCATGTTATTAAATTTTTTTTAAAAGATTTCAAGTGTAAAAGCATGAGGATGTAATTGTCTTCTTTAGTTTTCTTGACTTTATGGAATATATTTTCATCTTTTAGTCATAGTTCTGTTTTTAAATAACTCTGTTCTGCTCCATGAGAGACATTTCAGCTCTAAATGTATGCAACCAAATTATCTCTTAACCCTCATTTTCAAACTGCAGTTCAATCAGTATACTCCAGATGGCACACAATGATGATAAAATTATGCATATGTTACATTGAGGGATTGAATATGCAAACAGAAGGAGCTGGTTAACTAAGGCTTTCAAATTGCCTTCAGGACTTTACCATTTTTCTGTGTAATGAAAAAAAAATCAGATAGTGTTTTGCTAGGTTTTAGAATTTGACATTTTTAATATGGCAAATGAAATGCAATTATAATCCATAATAGTCCACATGAAATTTTGCCAATGTCAATATAAAAACAAATGTTTTCCTACACAAATCAGTACATAAAGGATGCATTTTTACTTTAGTTTATTACCAATGTTTCTGTACTTATACCATTCTCATGAGAAAATATGTGGGGAAAATCCAATCAAAATTCATGTATTTCACACCTTAATAGGCACTTTTTGTTCTAAACATAAGATAGGGAAAGTAGGTGATTCTCTTGTGTCTGCATCATTTTAGAAAACCTTGATAATAATAGAAGGAATATATGGAACAAACATAACAAACAAAAATCATACTGCTCTGATTACAAGAGTTTTTAACTACGCCACTACTGTATACTGCCTTTAGAGCTCTGTAGTTCTCTAATGTCAAAACTACTCAGTAGATCCTTATTTTTGTATATAATCATAATTAAGGAAGTATATATACATCTATTTATCACTACACTATTGTCCTCAGAGGTGTTAGCTCAATTTCAATAGTAAGAATTCTTAGATTTAGTAAGAGGTATGTCTCCATCTTTAAATAACTGTGAGTACGATTTTTTAAGATTAGAAAAAAAATGTGATGGTGACTCAATAGTAAAGTCTTCTCTATGAGCGTTAGTACACTGTCTTATTAGTGGTAGTTTTAAGAGTATAGGGAGGAATATGCACTGCCCTTTGGTATATGTGTTTCTCTACTTCTCAACATCAATCCAAAAGTTATTATTTTAAAATGTTTAGTCCTACTGCCCAAGATGGATTTGTGTAAATTGGTGACATTTTTCCCCCAGTGATCTAAATTGGAGAAGCCCTTTATTCATATAGGAAACTATAGTTTCATGCACTGATTTTGATGAACATTTCATGCTAAAGGAGTTTCCAAAGAACAATTCAGAATCCATGAATAATAATGGAGCCCTTTAGTTCTGCTCTAAACTTAAAACCATTATTCTCCATTTAAAGCAGACAAATCATGTTGCTTTACAGAATACTGCTCTGTCATTTTAGTTTTTTTTTTTTTTTTTTTTTTTTCCATGGTTGTTTCCAGTGAGTTGGCCTGGAATATTAAGCTCTCTTTACTTCCTATGCTCTCTCTTGCTGTGCTGGGCACTTTCAGAGTTCTGTCTGAAATGGGCAAAAAGCAATTCTGTTGCTCATAAAGAATAACTTGTAAGCTGGTGTGGGTGCCTGTACATTCTTTATTTTGTAAAGAGAATGTGCTATTTGCCGGGCTGTGAATCTCTGGCAAGTGACTTGCTGAAGCTCAGCTTAAATGTACTGTCGTGCATAAACAATCAAATGTGAAGCATAATAAAAGTCTCTTCTTCTGATTGCACCTCTCACACCAAATACTTCAGCTCGATACACTATGCTATGTATATAGAGTTGCATCTGCCAGAAGCTAATTTAAGTGTCATGTAAAAACAAAAAGTTAATAGAAGTTTAACATGGTAAAATATTGCTTTAAATGCTAAGAAAAAAAGACTTATGGCATTTCAGAAAATGTAGCTATTATACTACTTGCAGAGTGATGTAGCCAAATACCCCTGTGCTGAGAGCTCATTGCATAGCAGAGGCAATCATTTTCTCACATGAGCTGTCATGTTACAAAAGTGAGTATTTGTTTGGTCATGGTCTGGTCTATGTGCCTGATTGAGAAAAAGGTTAACTAGTTCTTAAATAACAAACAGACTTTTTCACTCAAAAGAGTCATTTATATTGGAAACACAAGTGATTTTAAACCTCCCCTACTACAAAAATTTTGTGGACTCTATCTTTGTTTTCCAGCATTTAAGATGCCATATACGAAAATTCACTAAACAACTATTGTATAGTTGGTGATTTATTTTTTTTTATTTCACGTTACTTATACATGCATTAACACATATTATTAGTACATAATTATGATCTTTAGTGCATACAACTTAGAAAACAGTGATAACTGAGCACTAGAGTTCTGAAAGCAACTTTCTTCCTCCTCCCTCATCCCATCTTCCCATCACTCCTATTTACTTCCTCCCTTCCTTCCTTTCTCCTTTCCTTCCATCTTTCTTTCTATAATGTATTTTCCTAAGAATATGAAAGAAATAAAATATTTCTGGCAATAGATTATGAATTGATTATAAAAATAAAGAATGCTTTATGATGACCCTTAGGACTCCAAGAATAATAATATATTCTTGTCATGTAACATGGCTCCATCCAGCCTCAATCTTCCTACTTCTTTTGGTGTTCAGCAGTAAGTTGCAGCAGCAGCAAAAATTAAAACAGCATAATAGCAATGTCTACAAATACTAGAAGAAAATAAGATCATACGCATTTGTTGAGGGACCATATAAGCGTCTCAGTGTGACGTCATAATATACCTTTAAATGTATCTTTGACCTTTATGCAATTCTACTATGGCCAATAATAGAGCTTAGCACCTCTAGTACCACATGATTCCACAGTAGAAATACAATCATGACAGATTTATCTGGTGATTTGCATTGATGGCTTAATTTGAAAGGAAAGAAAGGAAGTACAGACTACACTGGGGAATCCTGCCATTCTGCATGCATGAGGACAGTGGACAAAGGTTAAAAGCAATTGTTTTCTTTGTGCAAGAGACTCTTTAAATGACTTTGGGCTACACAGGAGTATGGTCAGATAAAATACAGGGCACCCAATTCAATTTGAATTCCAACTGAAGAACAAATAACTTTTATTTGAAATATGTCACAGATATCACATGTGACGTAGGTATGCTAAATTATAGTTCATTGTTTATCACAGATCCAAATGTAATTGTATATTATGCATTTTCCTTTACTAAATCTGGTAGCTCTGGTATATAGATATCCTTGCAGTGATAGTGGAAGGAGGAGTTGATAAACTTCAGACTAGTCCTTGACTTCATTTACATAAATTCTGTTTTTTCATTCCACATTTTGACATGAGAGATGTGGACTTGGAGAAATGAGCTGTCATATCTATGGAGGACGGGCTGAAAGCCCTTGTGTCTAGGAGCATCTCTATGTTAGTTGAAGGGAGAGAAGAGTCAACATGATCAGCACTTCAGTTAGTAAACCACCAAGGCCCTCGAAATAATATTCAAGTTCCACCCACAAAGAATTGTCCTTTGCTGGTCGAATGAGCAATACCCAAACAGGCAATGTGGATTGGATTATGAAATAAAAAGACAAGAAACTAGAAGAAACCATGACGTTAACCCAACCGCATTTTTGACAATACTACTTATTCTTTTCTGAGGTTCTCTTGAAGACATTTTTATTGTACTTATAATAAAAGTTGAAAGAGTGTAATAGGGTGGGAATTTCTAGTTTTATTTCCATTTCTTTGGAAACTACAACCACTTAAAAGTTCTACTGTCATAGTGCTGTTACATAGCAATCAAAGCAAGTTAATTCTAAAATAAAGAAGTGACTATTTTGAGTGTCAGGCATTACTCTAAGTACTTTGTAAATACATCAAACTCAGTACTTCCATTTTCAAATGAGAAATCAAGGAGGGCATTGAAAGTTTAAAATATGTTCAAGGTCACAGATATAGAAACACAAAGAGCTTGGACAAGATTCTAACTATAATAAGGAAACTTACTTCTATTTATCTACAGAAGAAAAAAATCAAAATAAGTCCACTGTAGCTAGAACAATAGTGACTAACGGGTTATTTTTGCCACTTTTTTGTTCCTCTTTGAAATGACAAGAACTATGATCCTGGACCTTAAGTGCCATATTCCAGGAATTTAAATGAAAACAAGAACCCGGGATAAGGTTCTGGGAAAATATTCTGATTTAGAATCTAAGTCTGTACACTATTAGCTATCGTAATTCACATTCTACTTATCAGTTACTCTATTTAAACAATGCAGGTGGTAGTGCTGACTACCCTACTGAGATATTGTAGGAATAACAATAGACACAAAAACATACCCTCAAATAATGCGAAGCTCCTTTTGTGTGTATGAACTATGAGGGGCTATATGAAGATGAAATACCAACAATAGCTCTCTGATAGACATAAATGTAGAAGTTCCTACCCATTCACCCACTCTGCAGATAATTACCAGGAAAAACGTGGCTTTTATCCTTAGTGAGGGGGCATATAAATTCAAAACAGGCAGATGTGGCTTTTTTTCTAAAGAAAATTACTGAATTCATACATTTTTTAGCAACAGAGAAGTTAGATGAAGTTACTTTAAAAATTAGTTAAAATGCAAACCCTGGCCTGCCTTACAATCAGGTTTTCAGAGAAGTATGAACAGGACTTTAGAATTTAAAGGTTGTAATTCGAATGAATATTAATGCTCAAGTGTATGGAGCTCAGAGGTAACTGACCTCGGACCTCACACAGTGTACAAAGTAGCTGCTTAGCTGGGAAAACCAATTTTTCACCTTTTTTTGTCAGAAATAGGAGGCACTCCACTATAGGCTGGATTTTGTTCCTTGTAGAGGTCAAATCAGTGTCTGCTTGAAAAATTCATGATCCAGAAAAGGTAATTTTTAATGAATATTTATGAGCCATGTCCTTTCTTATCAGAGCTGTGCAAGTTTTCTGAAGCTTGCCACTAAGACTGGCTTGTGATTTTTAGCAAAAAACCTCTGAATCCAAACGAGGAAAATGGACTTGATATACTGTCGTCTGACTCATTTTGGCTTCTTCTGTTATGCATCATCATTGCATATAAAACAACATTGTTCAATGCTGTTCATATCACCACTGTTGCAGCATTCTTTCCCTTGCTTTTAGGCTCCAAACACCAACATAAAAGAACATTTAAAGGACATTATACTCTTTCTGTATTTTGTAACTTTAATATTTTGCCTATAAAGTTGCTAAGACTCAGCCTAAATAATAATAGAACTACAGAGTTTTTCTCTATGGACGGTGGCTCTCATGTTCAATATGTAAAAACAGTAATTTCAGAATATTGACAAGATATTATAACCAAGATATTGCGTTGTCTCAACATTCATATAAGCCGAGAGAGACTTGTCTAGCAGAATTTCTGTTGGAATTTTGCAGAATTAGTATATATTTTAATAATATTAATTATGCACATCTACATTGATGTTATGCTGATATGACAAATGTATAAATATATGTACATGAGTCTTCACTGAGAAAAATACTGGCTACTAATTTATATGTGTAAAATAACATGCTACTTTTTCTTGTTCCAAGAGTAGTAAATACATAAAGATAGCTCTAAGTTATTCTAAATCTAATAGATCATAGAAATGCAACAATATCATGAAAATAACTCAAACTGTATATAAACTGGTAAAGATTTTAACTTTCAGCTTCTGCCATTTTACAATATGAAATGTCTTTATAACACAAAATTACTACTTACGGATTTTTCCCTCAAGGTGGCATGTACTAGACACACATTATCATTGTGTTAGTCTTCATGTGATTTTAGGAAATGTTGCTCTGATGAATTAGGATGACAACCTATTTATCATTGTAAATATTAGATGAAGGTATGGAAAAATGAAATATCCTACCTTATGGAATCAAAATTGTTCATGAGGATTATATCTTTAACTTTTATAAATACAAAAGTGTCTGTTGTAAATGCCTAATATCAAATATAAATCATGTTTATTACTTTCATTGTCTATGGCTTTGTAGTGTTTGCAGAACTGGAAGTTGAGGTCTACAAAACACCAAAAATATAAATAATCAAGGAACCAAACCAATGCTATTCATCCAGCTCTCTCTAACTCCATGCTTTTATATCACCTGTAATGCTTTTTCCTACCTCACAACTCAGGCACACCCTATACATACCCTCTTTATCTCCTATTTATATTCTAGGTCTTAAAAATCAATAATGATTCCTTTGGAAAACCTAAATTTTCAGCCTCAGGATACTGGAACTACCTGTACTTGCTTCAATCATACTGCATTTGCCTAGGACTATTACATTGTCTGGTGACATCCTCACCTTCTGCACTAAAAGATTATTCCACAAGGGCCAGGACTGTGTTTTCTTTACCATTATGGTTGGCTTATACATGTATTCATTAGATCTGCTTTTATTTACAGAAGGTCTATCAAGTGCTAGGCAGTGTTTCAGGTACTGGAAATAGAAATATGTACCAATAGATAATGCTCATGATGGATTAACAAAGAATGAAATACATAAGTTCAAATTCTGGTATATGTTCTGAAAAAAAGATATAGGGTAACTGGATGAGGTTGTGATGGCCACTATGAGGGTGTGATTGGCAATGATATAAAATAACAGATAACAATGAAACGGGACTCAGTTAAATGCGATCTACCTTGTACCATTTGATCTTTAAGTCTTTCCCCCTCTGTATATCTCTTTAGTGCTTTCCTGATTCTTAGCTTTCTCATTCCTCAAGTGATATTAATATCTACTGAGTATAAAATGATTTTTGAACTTCTGTTTTCATATGAGTAAATCTTCCCTAATGTTCTCTTGGAGTTTCGAATACAGAGTTAGGAAATAATTCAGAAATAAAAGTTGTTGATTTTTAAATTTCTTTTTCCTTTTTGTTTGTTTTATAAAAGCTTAGTTTATTGATAGAATCAAACATCCATATGATATCCCACATCATGGTACTTGAGAGGAAAATCTTACTGGGTCAATTATACTGTTTTAGTGAATATTAATGAGCTCATATGCATATTTTCATGGAAACTCTTTCATCTTATCATTACTTCTTGGTCATTTTTCTCATTCATGGACTCTGTTATAATTTCCCTTCAAGAGGATCTAAGAGAGTCAAGTAATTAATGGAGTTCTGACTCACATGTATTCATGGACCTCTCCAGAACTCCTTTCCTCAATCCCAAGTATATAATTGGAATAGATATATTTAGTGGCTGGTAAAATTCTGCCATTAATTTCTTTGTCTATAGTATAAGAGCTGAAACAGTAAGAAGAGCCAGTTGGAAATCTTTCTTACTAAATCCACATAAAATAAAATAACTTAAGCATTAATGTATTAGTGGTATATTTAAAGAACTAAACATTGGAAATATAGCAATTCCCATCCTATCTCCATTTAATTTACATATCTGGCCACTACCACAAACAGATCCCGAAAGATTACAGTGAACTACTGAAAATTCAAACAAAATTGTCTCTATTACAGCTGTTAAACTACATGTGTTATCTTAGTGGATAAAATTAATATGGACTGAAGAACTTGGTATATGACCAATGAGTCAATAAATGAATTATTTTTATACTTATGAATAAGAAGGAGTGGTATACATTCACATGTAGCAGATGAGAGTTTACATGTGCAGTCTTGCCTCAGTTCTATATGTTCTCTCCCTCTTCTGGGGTAGTGTACTTTTAACATCTTCAGAACATTGCATTGTTCCATTCTACTGATTGTATAATAATCAGACAAAAGAAACAAGGATTTGCAAGTATATCAAAGGCATTTAAAGACATAGAGATGCCATAAGGTAGAACGTAAAAGCTACAAAGATACAGGCACTCCTCAAATTAGTGCTCTGTGACATGCTAGAACATGATTATTGTCCCTTATACTTCCCACTACTAAGCAAGAGGCAAACACCTTCTAGGTCTCATTGCGTTTGGGAACAACAAATTCTATAGACATGCTGCCTTACTCCATGTACTGAAGTAATATGGGAAGATGCCAAGTTTGAGAGGGTTCAAGAAAAGATCCCTGTTGCAGGTCTGGTTTGGGTTGCAAATAGTACATGTTCTTGGGTCATACAACCCAGAAGCCTCTATAGTGTTAGGTATTTATGTAGTGAATGTTGCTGTGTACAGTTTACAATAAGCTTCAATAGCAGAATAACAACCCTAGATCCATAGATTTCTGAAGCAAGGTTGTGTAATATATAATATGCAATAAAGAATTATACACCCTTTGAAAAATAGCTTCTGGCATACTACTTGACCATGGCAAAGACTCAACACCTAATTATGGAACATTTAGTGATCATATAAATAAAAATGTTCATCATGCACTATGTTCTCTAATATGAAACAAGTCATAAGGGTGAGCGGGTCTAGGCAATCCCTTATGAGAAAGAAGTAGTTTTTATAGGACCTGGCAAAAGCAGGGCCAGAGGTCACTGGCAAGCTGATGGTCCAAACCCAAATATATCTGTCACTGCCACATATTAGCTCATCTTATTTCATATCTACAAAAGCATGGGGGACCCCTTATGATGGTGGAGGAGAAAGGCTGACTTGTTCATAGATGGATCAGCTCAGTATGTACTTGTAAACTATAAACAGTCTACTTTTGCACTAGAGTTCAAATCAGAGATGGCCTTAAAGGTGGACTATGATGGCAGATTAGTTCAATGAGCACGGATTCCTGGAGTGCACATGATAACACACTGAGGAGAAAAATAAGTTGTTTGAGATAAAATATCTACTAAATCATGAGCCATGGTGAATAACATGACCTGTTGTTCAGGGAAGAAAAATGTGAGGAACATTAAGACCAGAGGAAGAGACTTGTAGATGGGCCCATGGGAGTCTTTGTTTGATATGTTAACTCCCACCAAAGGCTTTTCAAATATGAAAGAGTCATGAATTAATTAATTAGAAAAAAAAACTCAACCAGTCGATGTCTGGCAGTCACTGACATCACCCATTCAATTTTGGCACAGGGTATATGAAACAGAGTACACATGGTGATGGGCATGCAAACTGTCCATGGGACCAAAACACGAGCTCCATACTTCAAGGCTAATCTGGCACTGCTAATGTACAATCTTCTAACAGAGGAGAACAGTGCCTGACACCAACCAAATAGGTAGTAGATTAAGTACATTTTACCTATTTCTTCCTGGATATGGCAGTGATTTGTTTTGCCTAGAATTCACACATACTTCATTATGAAGTATCATTTCTACTTTAATCATTTCTACTTTAATCTGTGAATTCTTTTATGGGCATGACACCTGTGTAGTTACATAGGACTCAAGCTCAGAAGGGCCTCACCCTTGGTTTAATGTTTTTCTTTCACCACCTTGGAATTTTTAACAATTTGTAAACAAAGGACACACATTTTCATTTTGCATGGTCCCAGCAAATTATGTAACTGATCTTTCCCCCACCTGGACAGTCTCTCTGTTTATAGCTTTACAAAGATTTTTAACGATTAGCCATGAATTCCACATAATATCAGGAAAGATTAAGTGTCCTGCATCACAGTCAAGAAGTGATATCTACTGGTCCTATTTTACACTGCGCCATCCAGAATCTGCTGGTATGATGGGACTATGATAAGCATACTTGAGGTGTCATTTGGAGATGATACCTGGTAAGGATGAGGCACTGAATTGCAGTACAAAGTATACATGACCTGTGTCCTCAGAACAGTGAATGGTGGGTCCAGAAACCATGGGATGAAAGTAATAATGGTTTCACATACCATGACTTCTGTTCACCCCCTGGGAGAATTTCCATTTCTGCCATGCTGAGTTCTTTGAGGTCAGAAATTTTGATTCAGAAATGGAATGCTTATGGGAGTCCAATTTAAGCTTAAACTACATCTGATTTGGGGTCTTCTCAGACTCTAGTAGCAAGAGATCAGTAGACAAAGAAAGGAATCACCATGCTCCAGGGATAGTTGACCTTGACCTTAAGAGTTGTTACTTAATGAGAGAATATATGTAATTCTCAGGTGATCACTTGGTGTCAATGGATACTCTATACCCACTTTTGACAGTGAAGGAAAAGTGTACGCAGATAACAGCATGGAGACTGGAGACCCCAGGGATGAGGCTGTGGGATACCCCCATATAAGTCACCTAGCAAACAATAAGCCAGATCTTGAATGGGGATAAATTAGGGGGTTTATAATATCAACTAAGTTCTGAGAATAGCTGTAACTATGAGACTGTGGTTTTCCTGCTAACTTTCCTTATGTAAGTTTCATAGGAAAAGATACTGTCATCTTGGAGGAAATGTTTCCAGATATTATAAAATTCTAAAAACAATAAAGTAGAATAAAGCCAAGGGATCTGATCAGCATTAGGAGTGAACTGCAGGGGCTGCTCTGGTGCACTGCTCAGATGTTATTCTTTAGGTCCACGACACACAGTTCTCAGCTGCCAATGGGTTAGCAATGGATGGCTCAGTGAGCCCCTCAGCAATCCACATTCAATGATCATTAAATGTGGAATTTCAAACCCCAGCTCCCCTGCTTCGATTAGGGACTACTCTAAAGGCCATCTCAGTTCCAGAGCTTGCCAAGATTGAGGTTTTTGTGGCAATTGCAGAGAAAATTCAATTCTGTCTCTGTCCAACTCTATTTCCCTCACTTCCTTATAGGTATTACCTCTGAGAAAATTCCCCAAATCAAACTTCTGCACACTATTGTCCATGTAAAAGTCTTTTTTTTTTTTTTGGCAGGGGGAATCTAAATAAAATCATTAATCACTAGTAGAAATTGCATTCATACAGAATCTGTATTTTAAGAACACCTAGTATTTTGCTTAGTTCAAAACAGAATTTATGCTCAAATATATCCACTAAATGTTTTTATAATCTATCTAAGAATGTGAAGTAACATACACAAATATGTTAAATGAACACAAAATAATGCAATTCAAGTTAATCACATATCAGAAAAAAATGGGCAGAGCTTACAGAGAGGACAAGATTCAGAGAAATGAGAAACTAAGGAAGACAATAAAAGAGTGAGTCCTTTTATTTTATTTACATGCTAGAGACTGAATAAGTTCTGCAGGGATAAGGATCTTTGATTGGTTCATTCATGTAACCCAAATACCTAATATAGTACCCAGCATAGGATAGGCGTTATCTATTAATCAATTTTAGCTTATAAAGATTTGAGAAACAAATGACACAAAAAATATATATGTGTCACATACAGAGAGAAACAACATAGAGATATTCATCCAACCATGTCACATCACCATACTTTGTACCTACGATGTGAATGGCACTTTCAAGTGCCGGCACCTCCAAGTTTAATAAGACTTGCCTCCTGCCCCCAAGAGTAATGTGGTGGGTGAGGAATTCCTGCCAGCATCATCTAGGGTGGCTGTTTGTCTTCACAAACAATGCCCTGCATTAAAGGCTGTACTTCTAGAGGAGTTTTGCTTCATGTCTCTTCCCCAGTCTTGTAGTTTTGTAGCTTCTATAACCACCATCTATCAAGTCAATTAAATTTATTTAAGAGTTACCAGGAACTGGCTCATAGTAAAGCAATATGCAAAGGCCCAGCACATAAATCAGGTTTTCCCTACATCAATCTATGAGAATCATTCTAATTTCAAGAATATTTACCCCTACTACACTTGTTGATACCCTCCTCATTATTAGAGTGCTTAGGAAATGAAAAATGGATAAATCAGTCATATGATTGAAATGGCGGTATTAAGAAGGAATTTTTCATCCAGATAGGATAAAGTGAAACAACAATGATTATAATAGAGAATACCTTTTAAATCTAACTATCATTCCTAGCTGGATGCTTTCTTTCACTTTGTTGGAAAGATAAACATAACCACCATTTTGCTATACCTGTTTTTCTAAGTTTTATTTTGACCACCTACTTCCTCAATTATCAATCACACTACAAACTTGCAGTCTTTTAGCTCCTCATAGGTTTGATTTTTAAGTACAATGTTCTGATCAGCCTAATAGAGCTTGGATTTCTTCCTGTCTTTTCAGCTACACGTCTGCCAGAATTTCTTTCAGTTGTTTCTCCAGATATGTCCTTGTTATAAATACTATACAGCTTTTAAAAATTATCATTATTTCCTTGGTGAAAAGTAAGGCCTGCTGTGTTGGCCTGAGTTATGCATCACCTAATATGTGATTTTGAATTTTATGAATTGATATTTACATATTAAAGTTATGAAGAAACACTTATCTCATATAGGGCAGAGATCATGTGAACATTCTGCAGAGTGCAGACTTGATAAATAACAAATGACTGCCTCCAAATTAAAATAACATTTGCTTGCATTCTGAGTCTATATAGATAGGTGTGTTTTGTTCTTGTAGATGACAGGTTGACTCATGATTATGAACTTTGACACCTCTCTGGCTGATTGAAAACAAATTGTGCATGTCAAATGAGTCCTTTACATAGGTGCAAACCATAACAATTTACTGTCATAGACTATAGCCAAGGAAGATGTTACTGTCCTCATCTTGGTTGTTGTCGGGTACTCATAGACCCTGATTTACTAATAACAGTTACTAATAAACTGAAAAGACCCCAGAAATTCCTGCAGCTGTGGAAAGGAAAGCAATGGGGTAAAAATAAATAAATAAATAAATGAAAGCTCAATTTATTTATCATGAAAGGAAAATCATCACACTGCATATTTGAATTATAGTTTTCCTTATTAAGTAATAAGGGCTAAAAAAGATGTTTATTTAGATCTCATAGATATTTCAGATCTTGGTGAGGAGTTAAATTGGAAAGTAGTTAATTATTTACCTAGATTTCTGAGCAGTACATGAATAGACAGCTAAACTTTTGCTATAGTTGTAATATGTTGGAAAATAAGTTTTTAGAAACAAATCTCTATTTAGATAAATAATCAGGAAAATTATCACATTTAACTTTCTTAGCTACTGTGAAAAATTCCCAAAACTCAACTCATAATACTTTCCTAGTTTATAGGTACCTGTCATTTTATTAATATGTAAGATATTTGATGTTTATTTCCGTTTAATGTATTAATGTTTTGTCTCTGATGAAAATTGATCTGTCACGTTACTGAAATCATGTATGCTTTGTTTTTGAAGAATAAAGGATTTGAAAGAAGTCATGTTTCCCACAAGTCAATGGTTGCTGATGAGTAATTTTCTCACCTTTATAATCGTCAATGACAGCAACTTCCAGTTTCCTCACTGATGTTCTGCAAGAGTCAATTTGGTCCTACAGCAACTAGTAATATTTAAGTTTGCTTACTGAGGAATTGGAGTCCATTTTCTTTAAAAGAACTATGATTAGAAGAAAAATCAGGATAAAATTGAGGATTTAGGAAAGCCATACTAATTTCAAGATGACTAATCAGACTAACAACTAACAACAACAAAAAACCTTTAGCAGTAAATGTTGGGCTTAGTAACGTGAATTTTACCTATCTTTGAGATGATCGTTTTTCTGCTTTAGTAAAACAAAACTGAAAAATAATCGATGGGCTCTGACTTTAAGTACTAAAATGAAAATTATTAATTTCAGCATCATGTGTTAAATGAAAAATATAACATTTATATAAGCATTGATGAAATGTTACACTCTTCCTTATAGTTACACTGCTCCCCATCTCCCAATATTTTATAATAATTTTAAAATTGATATAATGAGTTTATGAGAACACAAATAACATATGTATTGTGATAATGAATAAATAGCTTCGTATGTATTTCTAAAAGTCACTTCCAATACTTTCAATAAGGGGAGACAATTTCTGTGTGTTGTATTAGAAAAAGAAGCATATTCAAATAGTTTAGAATCTTAAGGGAAAATATTTCCTAGAATATAGTTTTTAATTTTATAGATATCCCTAGTATTTTAAAAATCCCAAAGATTGTGAGACAAATTCAAACTGTTGAAAATCTCTAAAGTATTCCACTTTTGACTTGTGGCAACATATAAATTACAGGTGTGTGTGTGTGTGTTTAAACATATATTACATTGCAAAAGAAACTTGAATTTCATTTTAATTTTTTTATTCTTCCAAATATTTATTTCCATAAACTTTTAAATTTTCTGTTGCATTTAATTTCTTTCCCTTTAGTATTTTAAATCCAATAAAAATTAAAGATGCAAAGTAAGTCATTTGTGAAATGTTGGCAATTAGGAGGATATCGAAAAATGTAAAGCAAATAATCAATATGAAATTCTGTCTTCTCAATCTCTCTCTGACTCTGTCTTTCTCTTGTGGGAAACACTATGAAAAATTGAGGGAGAAGAGTAACATCAATTCCCCAAACAGTTACTTTTCTCAAAGTGCTGAAAGTCAATTCAACAAGTATTTATTGAGCTTCTGTCTCTGCCCTTGGGGATGCTGTGATATAAAATAAAGAATTTTCTCCAAAGTTAACACTTGATTCATTTTGATTTAAAACTGGCAGTTGAGAGTCTACTCAAGGTTGCATTTACTCTTTATTTATAAATATTTTTCTTCAGTTTGAGTTTTTGCCTGTAACAGAGCTTCAGCCTTAGAGCTCTCTAGTATTTTTTCCTAATCAGTGTATAAGAAAGTAAATTTTTAATATGGTAATGATTTAAAGATTATCTAATGAGACTTGATTATTTTTAATATAGGAAGAAGAGTTCAGATTTTGAGAAAGGATAGATTTTGCATACATGGTTATTTGTTTAACTGTTCTATTGGTAGCTTAAAAAGTTATTATTAAGATAGTTTTTGTTATCATTTATTTTGTTGTAAAATATTTTGTGATGTCTGTATAGTGATAACTAAGAGAATATTTAATTCACTTTTTATTCAGTAAATATTTAGAGAGCACCTTCATTTTTCAAGGTATTACACTGAGTGCAGAATTTGCCACAAAAAAACTGAAGCTTCAAATATAGGCCAGGGTAAAAGGGAGAGAAACAAGAGAAGGTATGCAGAATTAATTTGCTATAAACAACAAAATAGCATCATGATTAAATATTTGTTAGGGAATCAGAAAGTTGACTTTGCCTATGTGAAAGAAAATAAAGATGAATAGATTTTTTAATTTATAGATATACAATTAAACTTTTATTCTTCCCTTGTACCAAAGGAATTCATTGACAGGTTAAGGTAAAGTGGGAGTAATACAATCTGTGTTTTCTTTTTACTTTCCTATGCTTTCCAAATGTAAGAAATTTGGTCTGCCTTCTAGCAAAACCATTAAAAGAGAGGCAGAGAAGAGGAATAAACTAGATTATGTCTGTATCTAAATAAGGGCTCAGATTAAAAGCTGCTATTATTATTATAAAATGAAGCTAACTTAAAAAGGACTGTATCGTCTTTAATTCAGACTAAGCCCCTTTGGAAAGCAGCACCTTTTCTGCAGTGGTTTTAGAAGAAGCTAATGTGACAACACTGCAGGTGTGAGTGGAGAGATGCATAGAAGAGGCCCCAGAAGTGGGAGAGGAGAAATTGACATATTGGACTCCAGCCCGCACTGACTACTGCAGATTTCCTGGTTTTAGTGACTGAGAAATTTGGAACATTTGGGAAGAAAATCAGGAAAAAATAATAATTCCTTCTAACTTTATATGATACTTTATCATACTTATCTTTACTTATATCTCAGAAGAGAGTGCAAATCTTCCATTCCAAAATATGTGTTTTACAAATGGTTGGTTTCAGGGAGGGATTTTGAATGGAAGGTGGAGGTTGCTTTCAAAAAACACATGAATGTATAAACTTGTCTCTGTAAATGCATCTCCTTCACTATCTTGTGAAGAGCAAATGTCCTTATCTCTTTTCCATGGAAATGGCAGAACTTAAATCTTTAATCTTTGTCTAATATACCTTTCTTGGCAAACTACCTAACTAAACTTCCCCTTCCATTCTCCCCAGCTTCCTATATCTTAGCTGAATTATTTAAAATGGCATCTGAAGTCATTTGGCCAGATCACTCAACTTTGCTGCATCTATACAGGATGTATACAGGTGTACTCATGTCACTATTAAACTTCTTTTTTTTTTTCTTATCAATTTGGCCTATTCTTGTTTATTTCTTTGTGTAACCTTTGAAGAACCCAGATGGGTATAATTTCCTCTGCCACCCAGACTTGCGTAACTTAAGTTTCTCAGCTATCTAATACTCAGTTTTCCAATACAGTATGAGAATAATAATAGTGCCTACTCTTTAGTGCATGTATGAAAATTGAATAAGTTCAAACCATTTTAAGACATGAAATAGGCCAAGCCCATAATTAACACTTTATAAGTGGTGACTTATTTATTTCTCTTAAGTAGGAAAATCATGGCAAGATGTAGAGATTGAAATCAAATGAAATAACTCTTGTCTTACTTTTGAACTCCTCAAGTCACAGTTGATGGAAATCATAGGTTAAATTTCGCACAATGCCAGACACAAGTGACATAAAGCAGCTCTTCTAATATTCTCATGGACAGAGTCTTTTCTTGCACTTCATAGAATGAGGTCATATCTCAGTGGAGGAGCCTTTGACTCAAATATTGCTATAACCTTAGTAAAAAGATGTTAAATCTTAATAATATTGGTAAGAGTCCTTATTCTTCAAAATTTGCACCACTGAAAGTTGCTTTGGTTGGCATCCACTCTAGGCTCTAAATATTTAGATAGTGCAAAGGCAATGGGCGATAGATGGGTTTTGGTGACGTTAATCATTGAAAAGCAGCTAATTGCTCTCTTTAGAAGTAGATCCATGGAATTTATAACTGCTGAGTCATTGACTTTATTTCAATCCATATTACTGGAAATTTTCACAGCCATATCCTCAACCTCTTCAAACAGAAATTTTTAGAAACATTTTATATTAACTTGTAGAATAACACTAAATGATACATTTCGGTTCACAGACGTGTAGATAGCAAAGGAAACACTCAAGTTTAGTATTTAAGAATTTAGAGAACGAAAAATGTTGAGTAATAAAACCAAAAGTGGCTACTATTAATGCAACCAAGCACACACATCACTTTAAAATAAATAGCATTAATGATTGGAAGAAAACAGGATTTGGGAAAAAATAAAAAAGAACTAAGTATAAGAGCAGTAATAAAAGCTAAACCAACTTATTGTCAACTAGTGTCTCAAATAAAACAGAAAATGTCCTGGTTCAGAGTTTTTGTCACACCAGTATGCTATGTTTTATGCATATTTAGAAGAAAAGTAGTTGATTTTAGGATTATTGTCAAGAAATCCACTGTGAGGTAGTAACAGTGAAGCCAAGGACAGTGGGCCATTCCCTGTAGATGATGTAAGCCAAGTTTCAGCATGGGGCTGGACAGTGCTCGAGACTTCCCTCTAGAAAGTAGGATCTAGAATCTTCTGAGGGAGGTACAGAATGCAAACCTGGGTAAAATGAAAAATGACCCAAGGAAAGGGAGGGTTTTGACCTGTTTGAGCAGTAGAAATCCAATCATGACTGCCTGAAGGGTTGATGGTGTAGCATAGAGCTGTTAGCGTCCTTTCTTCTTATTGGTCACTGCAAGTGGGTGCGTTTTAGCAGACTCACAGTGTTGCCTTCTCAAGTTATCAATATTTTTATAATAAATGGCTATTCAATTTATGAATTCACTTCCTTGGTAGTATTTATAAATTGTATTAGGATTACAGTAACCTGTTGCTGTAAACAGACTCCTTTTTCTAGCAACAGATTAAAAGGAAAACTCTCAGAGGTGGAAGGAGAGCAAGTAAGTTATCAACAAAATGGAAATTCTGTTTCCAAACCTTCTGATTTTTTATTGAGAAGTTAGGCTCTCTCTCTCCTGAATATTTCGTGAGATCTACTCCAAGTTTGTGGTGTGAATCTGAGTGAAAAACAAATACCGACAAGCTCCTATATAAATAGGCCTTACTATGCACTTGGAGATAGAGAGTTGCTCCTGTGAATGATCATATAACCATCTGATGTTATTGTTGTCCACAGTAAGTAATGAGTGATCTCATGAATGTGGAGTCACAGTGAGATAATAGATGTGGTCTCTTCCTAATTATGTTTATCAAAGAAGGGATATTTGGGGCTATGCTTCCTTGCAAACTTAGCATATGGACACTGGGATTTGGCTGCATGTGTGTCACCTAAGTATATTAGAATTTTCTGGTGCTTTCACCTCCTCACACCATTTGTAGGAAGGCAATCATATCTGGTTGCTACTGTTCAGTCAGTTTAAGCACAAACTTGCAAAAGGATAAGAGCACTGAGTTACTTATTCGTCCAGAAACACCTACAAAAATCTCATAGAATCGTGAAAGAAACTCTGGCCCAGAAAGTGGGGCAGTTTGAGTCTCTGACTATTCTAAATCTTGAATCAGTTAGCCGACTCCCCTTTTTACTATTTTCCTCCATCTTCCACTCAACTTGAAAAGCACTCCCACTTGTTCTGCTGGCAATGTTATACCCAGCTAATAAAAATGAGGTGCACTACTCAATTTATCTACACCTGATTCTGTTGGAAGGCAGCTAAAGGCTAGTGAGTCCTGTATACTGAACAGCATTGGAGCCTCTGTAATATGAGGGGGAAACATTCAAAGGGCAATGTGAAGCTCAATTTATAGAAATAGACTGAAAATTGCTGTCAAGTGGCCCAGCAGACAATGCTTATGTGCAGTCATCACAGATCAGGTTGCTCAATTTGAGGAAAAAAGTTTTATAGCATCAGGCATTGATGGTTTCGGAACCATCATCTCTGAATACAGAGAATGGTGGCTCAGGAACTAACACAGTCTTGATTAACCTGGTGCCAATCTATGAGTTTTAAATTTACTCTCCCCTGGTCACTTTTACAGGTATTAGAAAATACCATCTTCAAAATGCTCAGTCTGAGGCAATCAGCTCTACTATCAATTTAAAATTGATTCCTATTCATTAGCTTCCTGGAAGTACATCCTGGAATAAAATCCCTTACACTTTTGGCTCAGATATAACAGTGTTGTGCTATAATCTTTGTCAACCATTTGGCTTCTAAACTCAGTTATTTTCATCAGGGACATTGAGAGAGGTGATATGTCACATTATACCAACACCTTCTGGACATGCGTTTTATACCTTTACTCCTAATAACATCTGAGTCCTGTATCCCCAGGAATAGCTTCCAGCTCTTTAAGATGATCCTTAGTCAAATAGGTCAACCATTATTTGAGCTTCCTCAATTACTGTTTTCTTGGGATGCCTTGTTTTGGAAATAGCTTTTGCCATTTTGATGGAAGTAGCTTTGATATTCAAGCTGATTTGCCCTCCTCCAGCTTTCTCAGCTACCAGGCACTTGAACTTTCACTCACATTTTTCTGCTAAGCTTCTGCTGACGGGCCTCTCTAGATACCATTCAGTAGGCTGACTGAAATATAACCTCACTCCAGGTCAAATGCCTTTAAGCTGAAAACCATTTCCAAGAAGGATGAAAATCTTAGATATTTCAAGTTTGTCTATTTGGCAGTGTTGAGATAAGAACGATGACTCTTGTTGCTGTTGTTTTGCTTTTCTATGGCAGTCTGAGGAAGAAGAGTCCACATACTCATTCTCTATCATTGTTGCATGTACATGAAACTCGAGTGGAAAATAGAATGATACAATTTAAGTAATCATTGTAAGGGACAGGCTAAATATAATGCTGACTGATGGAATGTGTAAGACCCTTTTGATTAACTTAACTAATAAAATTGTATAATTCTGGCTTGAATATTTAAAAGTCAGTTTTAAAACATGAACTAAAAGTTAAATAAAAATAATGCCACAGTTTAATAAAACAAAGGACATTCATGAGAGAAAACAAATTACATATACTGATGAATTATCAAAGAATTGCGTACTGAGTATTTTTCCTCCTATTATCAAAATCTCAACATTAATGTTTTCTCTTTTCTAATCAGGTATTGTCCTCAAAAGTCTTCTTAGAATAATATGCATATTAGTGATACTGAGATGAAGAGAGCGGGACCATTTTTCCCATTTAGATAGTAGTTGATCTTTTTGGCTTAAGATCATTTTAACAGCTAGAGAAATTTCTTAGTAACTTTAGCATTTTTACAGCACAGAGACAGTTTCTTGGGATATAAGATTCAGGCATTTTTACTGCATAGAGACAGTTTCTGTGACCTACAATTCAGACATTTTTACGGCATGGAGACAATTTTGGGGGACATAAGATTTAGACATTTGTACTAGGAGAAAAGAGAGAAGGAACATGGTCAGAGTGAAGGTGTTGGTGTAATATGACATATAAACTCTCTTAGCATCCCTGAGGAAAATAACTACGTTCAGAAACTGAGTTTGACAAAGACTGCAGGAGGATCCTGACATGTTTGAGTGATTGGCAACCACCAGAGGCAGATCAGGGAATAACTGGGCTGACCTTACTGAAGGGCACAGCCCTGGGTAAATACAGACAGTCAATAAAGACCAGGAGCATCAATGCAACTTACTGTATCATTTTAATTTAGCGATCTCTGTCTTCTTTATAAAACCCCTTTCTGCATACTTAACTACTTTGTTTATAGTATGGATTAACATTTCAAGATTTCAGATTTCACAAATGTTAGGGATGATGGGTTGTTTCATAGTTTAAAATCATGATTATTTTAATTTAAAGGAAGGGAGAAGTGGCATGCACAAATCCGAGACCTAAAAATCATCTAACTCGAAGGACATATTAATTAAAACATAGTATTTGTGCATGTATTTTAAAACCTAAGTTTAAGAAATAGCTATTTCAGATGCTAGAAATAATCATGGATCTTTTCTTTACAAAAACTTTCTCTTAAAGCATGTTTAAATGAGTTAAAATGGGAAGACAAGTATGACTTAAATTACTTTAACTTGGAACTCTTAATTTTGTTCATCCTTGTTATCTATTTTGTTAAGCAATTACATAAGTAATTTGTATTTCTTACATCTAAGTACTTTTTGGATATGATATTTATTCCTAGATATGACAAGAACTAATTTTATTCCATTTCAGAAAATTAAAGATTTATTTTGTCTTGAGACTAAAGCATACTCTTAATGCCAAATGCTCTTCATCAATAATAGCAGTGTTCATATTCATTCTTTGCCAGATCTCTTCTTTTGCTTCCTTAATCTGGAGTTACACTATTGCAACAATTAAATTTTCCCAATTTCTGCTGGTCAGTGCTAAGATCACTCAATTCTTGATGAAGAAAACAGTGAATTTATGCATTAAGCTTAGTCACAGACTATTTTCTGCATAGCTGAATTAGTTTAGTTATAGTTAAGACATAAGGCTAAAAGTTATAGTAAAGACATAGGGCTAACAGCATAGCACCCTTCTCACTTGCCTACAGTAGAAACAAAAGTTCCTTTTATTTCTTTTTTTTTTCCCTTCATTTGGGTGTTGCGGGCATTTTAGATTGAGGATGAGTCACCACCCTACTAATAATTTAACCTCCTAAAAGAGGAATAAGAAATTAAAGGGAAAGGCATTTCCTTTTATGGAAGTGATGTGTGCTTCATAGTCTACTGGAGAGTTTAGCCATTGGCTCCATCTAGCAACAAGGTAACTGGGGAATTGTAGTCTCTAGTCAGGAGGTCTGTGTGTTCCAGTCAAGCCTTCAAGCCTGGAGGTGGGTTCTGGTTTTAAAAGGAAGAAGGGCAAATGAGGAAGTGTCACAATCTTAAATGTCAGGTTGAGGACGTATGCATCCACTTTGATAACTCCCTCCTTTATAATATTTTGTTTCCTTCTCTTTTGGTTTAAACTATTTCTACATTCATTGCTCCTTTCTTAAGAACATGGAAGGTGTGTGGCAGTAGAACTTAGTTAGATATTGAAAAAATATTGGTTTAGACAGTAAATTGAAAGGTATTTAATTTACAAAAAAAAAATGTGCTTTACCCTGAAATTTTAAAAAATATATCTGTGGTCTCAGGGAAGTGTATGCTGTATATGCTTAATTAATTAGATTCTTAATTTACCAAATGGTTACTCAGTACTTATTATGTAAGTAGAGCTGAGTATTTTGGAGATACAAAGAATTTAAGCACAATAAACTTCCCTCAAGTAATTTACTAACTACCTAAGGATATTCACTAAGAAATAACTAAGCAGGGCAATGATACATGAGGCATCACATGACAGAGATATGAGACTTTGTTTGTTCTTGCCATCCAGTGTGTATTTCAAGGAACCTCTTCTATCATATATTTTCACAAGACTTCCTGCTTGGATTGCTGTTTATATACTATGTGTTTATCAAATATCCCATTACAAACACATTATTATTATATTAGGCAATAAAAATGATGCTACCCTCTATGTAGAGTTTTTCATCTAAATTATATTATTTAATTTTTGTTGTTTAGTTTTATTTGCCATGACAGGGGCATATTAAAAAGTTTATAACATTTCTTCTCATCCTTAATGATACAAAAAAGAGTGAGTATGAATGTTTAATGTTCCTAATATGTGGGAAGTTTGCTAAACATTTGTATTTAGAGACTACAGAGAGATTCTGATTGCATGGGTTGAGTATACAAGTCAGGAACCATCATTTTCCACAAACACCTGTACTGATTATGTGGTCACTCTTCTTCCCACTTTAAAGACAAACAACAGTAACTTTATATGAATAGAAACCACTATTGAAAACCACAGTAACTTTATATGAATAGAAACCACTATTGATAAACTTCCTTTGCATAGTTTATTTTTTCTCAGACATAAACAGTTTCTTGGTGAAATTGCTTCTGCTGGTGTGCTTGCCTCTTCCAAGAGAAGACTATTATTCCCATTTGCTATATTAAGATAAAAATCAAGTATTTAAATGCTTACTTCTTATTGAAAGTATAGTTCCACACAGGAAATGATTGAGGAATACTCTTTATAGCTTTAATTATATTTTTAAATTAAAGAAAGTATTAAAATATGACCAACCACTATTTCTACCCATAATTAATGATATAAGTAGCTTTAATTAACTCCTTCCTAGTTACTTGTTTTGCGTCACTACTTCTGGATTATGAGGTATGACTGGGCTTAAGTGGAAGGACGAAAGGGAAGGAGGGAGGGAGGGAGATAAAGCAAGAAAGACCTAAAAACATAATTATTTTAATTTTGTAAAATTATATGACTGTAGACCCCAAAGTTCAACTATGAAAGTTTAAGTAAAAACAGCATTAATACTTATAGTCTGCCCCCCCCTCCTCTTCCAGCTCTTGCTGTATTCATTGAAAGATACCAGTGCTTAGTTTTTTACTGATTGCTAACATAGTATCTTGTTTTTCTAAAATTGGTACTGAAGCACTATCTTCATATTCCTTTAAAAAGTATAACCTTCCTGGGCCTCCCTGGTGGCACAATGGGTTAAGCGCAGCACTATGAAGCTATCCAGAGCCACTGCAGTACGAGTTCAATGCCCGGCCAGGGAGATTCCCACATATGGCACAGCAGACCCCTCCTGCTTCGCCCGCTTATCCCCTCAGCAGTGTATTTCAGTTGATCTGCTTGTTCTGCTCTCCACTCTGTCTCTGGTGAATCCTCTCACCACCCCACACCTCTGGCCTATACCCCACCCAGCTTATATGCATAAATAAATAAATTTTTTAAAAAAGTATAATTTTCCAATTTGATATATTGTATTCAGTAACACAATCATTTTTCTTGATTTTCAAGACCTGCCTCTGCATTTTCCCAAAGCACAGTTGGTCTAATTTTAACCTTTAATTTCATTGAGTAGATAATCATCTTACAACCACGAATGCCAGGCTGATTTCTTGCCAACTCTTCCCACCTTTAACACTACCATCATTGATGTTTATTGATTTGAAGTTCCTACATCACAGTACTTAATTAATTTCAAACACAGCAGAATATTTTGGGATTTTATATTCAGAATCCCATTGATTACTTGTCTTGCCAGTTTTAATCAGATTTGGGAAAAGGGAAGATTATGTCAAGGCTGTCTACTCATTTCTGGTTAAAAATGTTATAAGCTCAATCATTAGAAAGCATTTCATTTGAATAATGCATTTAAGCCTTGAAGTGATCAATTATACACACTGGGCATTAACATAATGAATTTTGTTTAAACATAGAAGGAATGCATGTTCTAATTAACAGATACATTGCATATGTCTAAATACAAAAGGTATTTGTTTAAATATATGATCATATCTTTATTTCACATCTCTGTGCAATTCATATAGGTTTTTTTTCTGTCACTCGCATATAAAAATGCTTAATACTAGTCTAAAACTCATGGGACCTTGGTATGGGTTCCTTTGCTCTGCTATAGTGAAAAGCCAAATAGTCAAATGCATCATTTCAAACTTTGTTCTTTAAAGACTGTCTTTTGAAAGACTATTACCTGCATTGCTGTTTTGTGGTGCAACAGTGACAACCAGTGGCTGTTGGATTTCCTATTAGCTTGAGAATTTATTGCAGACATTGTATGGATTAACAGGGACTCATATCCAGCTTTAATAAAAAACACTCAGAAATAACTTGCTTCTTACTCATCTTCATCTTTTTTACTAAAAATAAATGAATATTCACCACATGTCTATTTTAGAAATCGTTTGCTTTACTAACTATGTCAAATAAAAATTAAAATGGTTTTCCCAAGAGGTCACTACAAATACTAATACATGGGAGATGACTGAAAGATACTTAACAGGTTTATCCTACATGATATGTAAATGGAATTTCCTATTACTTTTTTCTTTTACCTCCAAGGGGAATAAAAAAGAAACTGCTAGGTATCTGTGAAAAACAGGACAAAGCACTCCATGGGCAAACAGTTGAGTACTGGATAATTATTCACTACCTGAACATCCCAGATTGGTTCCATCTTCCCTGCCTTAAAAGGTCCATTATTTCTTTCAAATGGAGAACTTAATGGAGTAAAGCTTTGCTAAATGTAATGAGCTGAATAATGTGGAGTTCAACTTTGGATTATGGACTTTTGGAGACTCCAAGCAGTTAAAACTAATGATTTAATTCTTGTATTTATTTTAAATATTTGGACACATCTATTTATATATTCTTGAAGCTCTTTCTGAGACAGAGTAATCTAGAAATACCCTCTTTTCCCTATCTCTATAACATTCCTACTGTCTTATTTTTTTTTTTTTAAGCATAGCTTCAAACCTTCATTTCCTTCTCACTGGCAGTGTTCTAGGAGTGCTTATGGCAAATTTGCTTCTGTAATCATAACTTGAACCCATCTGGGGATGAGATTGGCTACAAGCTTAGTATTTCCACTTAACATATTCATGATTAGCATGCACAGAAGGAGTAGAATTAGGATGAATGTTTTTGGAACAGTACAGATAAATCCTCATAAATGTAGTACAACAGCTCTGGAAACGCACAGAGCGGAAATGTAATGAAGCTGAACTCTGTAGAGAGTTTGGTATTCTCAGTACCATGCCTCTCCTAATGAACTCATTTAGATTAGAAAATGGATTTAATATTTTATTGGAATTAACCTGAGCCAGTAAAGAGGATTACAATTTCTTTCCATAAATATAGTGATATTACAGGGTGAGGTAGCATGTTACATGAATATTAAGCACTTTATGAACATTGTCATGAAGCCAAAAGGAGTAAGGTGATTATATTTTAATATACTGGTACTGTTCTTACAATAATTAAATTTGAATAGCAGTAAAGGGATATTTTAAAAAGATTTAAATCAGAATTGTGTTGCATTTTCAGAGCTGAAAAGGCCATGTGATTAAAATTAAACTCAGGATAGACTGTTGAAGTAACTAGCCTCAGCAGAAGTTATAATTTCCTGAGAAGAAATAAACAACAAACTTGGGGTGGGGGGAAAGGGAAACTAAGATGATAAATTTGATTAACGAGAAGGATTATCTCCTCACTAATCTGAAGAAAGTTTATTTACTCACCTCTGACTACTTGTGCACATAAGTTAGCCCCCTCCAAAAAAAAAAAATAATAATAATAGAACTCACGTTATTGACTGGGTTCTTTCCAATTTCTGTCATCTTGTGTTTTCAGTCTAAACTCTTTCAAATTCCTTTTGGAAGATGAGTGGAGATTTTTTTTTAAACCTTTTTTTTAACAACTGGAGTATAGGCTAGAATTGTGGGGTGGTGAGAGGATTCACCAGAGACAGAATGGGGATCAGAACAGGTTGGATCTACTGAAATATACTGCTGAGGGGAGTAGCTGGCAAGACAGGAGAGATCTGCTGCGCCATGTTCCCTGACTGGGTATCAAACTCATACCACAGTGGCTGGCGATAGCTTGATAGTGCTAAGACTTTAACCCCTGTGCTTTAGGGAGGCCTGATGAGTGGAGGTTTTTCATATAACATATTACATTTTGTATAAAATTTATGTACAGTCTACTTAGGAAGAATTCATGAAAGGTTATGAATGCTTCCTTGTACCGCTAAGCATTTTCTACCATAAAATTTTATAAATTTAGTTGATGTATTATAGACAAATGGAACTAATATCACACATTTGTAATTTTGAAGAAAAAAAAAAATCAACTGTAGCATGGATCTAATCCAGCCTTAAACAAAGGGCAAGATTTGGCCCTGGAGGGCCTCCCTGGTGGCACAGCGGTTGAGCGCCACACTGTGGAGCTGTTGGCAGCCCGTGATGCGAGTTCGACGCCCAGCCGGGGAGAATCCCACATGGTGCGGCTGACCTCTCCTGCCTCACCCGCTGCTCCCCTCAGCAGTGTATTTCTGATCTGCCTGTTCTGCTTCTCACTCTGTCTCTGATGAACCCTCTCGCCACCCCACGCCTCTGGCCTGTACCCCAGCTTGTATGTAAAATAAATAAATCTTTAAAAAAAAGAAAGATTTGGCCCTGGAGAGCCATTTCTACCCATTTTGTAAAGTCAGCTACTGTGCATATGTGCACCCGAGCGTTTACTGATTTTACAGGATAAGAAACAGTGAGCACTGCTTGCTGGAGGCCAAGGTTAAGTCCTGAGGCTGTGCAGAAATCTTCTGATTAAAGCTGAACACGTGCAGGAAAGTTGTTCAGGCATGTACACAGAATTAATTAATAACTTCCCACCCAACCCCATGCCATTCCACCTACACTCGACAAACTTTTTGCTTTTGTTGGGGAAAGGCATGTAAGGAACTCTCCTTTGTGTGAGAATCAGATTTTTCCAACTCATCTTTGCAGAGTCCCACAACTGATGGTCTTTTAAGTTTCAGTCACAGTGGAGTTTTCAGATAATGCTGTTAAAGTGGAAACAAAATCAGGTGCTTGCTGAACAAGCAGGAGGAAAAAGAACGGGCCCCAGACGAGAGATGTCAACATTAGTACTGATGAGCTGGAAAACTGTCACAGGAAAACTGGTGAAATCTTGCAGGGGGAGGTCTTACAGAAGGATCCTGGCCTGATGGAGTACTGATGAAAGAAAACATGCTGGACTTGGCACTATGAGTAGAAGGAAGGCGAAACAGGAAGGAGAGAACGTGGGCAAGATGGCAAGGAGGAGAGATTGCCAGGAACTTGGAATTTTCTGGCCTCATAGAGGTCTAGGACTAACAACTTTTTTCTACTTTATTTTCACTTCTGTGTTTTCCTGTTAGTGCTTATCATCTTCTGGTTGACTCTCTCATGTCTTTTAAGTTGATAGGGAAAAATATTGAATACGGGATTTTTACCATATTAGTCTAGGTATCTATGTCTCTGGGGAGTGCGGGTGGACAGGATTAGGGTAAAAAGAGTGGTCTGGACGTTATTAGCAATGCTACAGAATTAAACCAAGAGAGATACCCAGAAAATCTTTAATTTTTACATTCCCTGAAAGGATCAGCCAGCAAGATATACTAGGATTTTAAACAAGGCAGATTAGCTTGGAAAGGGATTTTCTAAATTTACTTATTGACTCTTTGAATATATCAGTGGTTAGCCTCACTAACTTAGCTCAGATTGCTCTCTGGTGTAAAGAATATACTTTTTTGTGCCCGTGACTTTTGATTTCTGTAAAGTATCAGATACAGGAGAAATAAATGATATTCTGGCAACTTTCATACCTCTGAGGATTGCCAGTGGGAAGAAAAGAAAGAACAGAAAGAGTTAATGAGTTTGCTAAACGCCCTATTTTCTCTCCTTTGGGCTTATGATCAAATAGGGGATACTGAATTAAATAAGTGTGCAGCCTCTATCCTGTGATGCCTTTTTGTATTCTAGGAAGAGGTGATTTACCGTCTTATTCTAGTCTATGAGTCATCTTCCTCAAAGCAAACTTGGCAGGTTCAAATAAACAGACTGTACAGTAGGTGATGAAGGGTTAGTAGCCACTAGATAACCAAAGGACAGTGTGCAAAACCTAGAGAAGTGAGATGGTAATACATGGAGATATTTTGCCTCTCCATTTTTATGCCAAGTTCATTTAAATCATCCCTCTCCCCTTACACTTCTGTAGTGGATTTAAAAGTGACCCCTCCCCCTGTACCTGTGAATGTGGTCTTATGAGGAAACAGAATCTTTGCAGATATAATTAACTTAAAGATCTTAAAATGAAATAACCATGATATAGGATGTTTTAATTCCATGACTGTTGTTTTTATGAGAGGAGAAAGAGGCATTTGTGATACACAGACATGGAGACCAAGGGAAGTGGACCTAGTGAAGAAAGAGGCAAAACCAAGGTACACCAGGTGAATACTTCGAAATTAGTTTGTTTAGTTGTTGAGTGAATTTCATTTTTTCAATCTTTGTGAAGGGATTTAAACAGCTTCTAAAATACACAGAGCAATACAATGAAAATGCATGTTTGTACCATGCATAAAATGGGCTCCAGAACTATCAGCTGTTAACCAATATTGTTTCACATATAGTCCTTGTAACATATTAAGTACTTCTTCAGTTCCCTATTTGTGTAATTTTACCACCCAGCTTTCATCTCTCAGATAATAGTGCCTGGAAATTTATAAAGTCTTAGATGGTGTTTCAACAAATAGATGTGAAGAATGGAAGAACGACTCCTACATCTGTCTTGGGTGTGGCAATCTCAAGGATTTAAGTTGTGTTCCTGACTTCTATTGAGGATTATGTTGTTTTTTTTTTAAAGATTTATTTATTTATGCATACAAGTTGGGGTACAGGCCAGAGGTGTGGGGTGGCGAGAGGGTTCACCAGAGAAAGAGTGGGGAACAGAACAGGCAGATCGACAGAAATACACTGCTGATGGAAGCAGCGGGCGAGACAGGAGTGGTCTGCTGCGCCATGTGGGAATCTCCCTGGCCAGGCATCACTGTACTTCCTACTCTTGATATGCTGTCCCTGGGTGGCAGTGGGTGTACTAACTTAACAAAAATCACCCATGACTCCTTGTCTCTAGTTCTGCTTCTTGGGAACCTGACCTATTCACACACTAAGACCATCCTTGTTAGAATGATATATACACGTTATAGCATTTACTATGTTTATATGTGTGTGGATATACACACACACATATATCTTGTAGCAGTCTGATTTAATCAATATCTAAATAATACGTTTGTTCCAAAATATCTTGTTAATCTCACTTATTATAGAGGTTTTCTCTCCATCTATATTTTTCTTTTTTTATTGTTTTTATTATTTATGTTTTTTATATTGTGTATTCTCTGTAGGTTTCCCACCACCAATTCACCTGTGAGCAGTCACCACAGTCCCCCATGCTCCCCTCTCCCCCACTCTGAGCCCCTGTCCTCCCCCTCTCTCACTAAATGTCTCCCTTTTATTTGGTTCCCCTATATTCCTGTTATAAGTGAAACCATTCGATGTCTTTCTTTCACCTTTTGGCTTATTCTGCTGTGCATGATCCCTTCTAGCTCCATCCATGTTGCTGCGAATTGCATGTGTTTATCTTTTTTGAATGCTGAATAGAATTCCATTCTGTATATGTACCACAACTTCTTGATCCAGTCATCTATTTTTGGACATCTGGGTTGTTTCCATACCTTAGCTATTGTGAACAGTGCTGCAATAAACATACGGGTGCCTGTATCCTTTTGGATTAGTGGTTTTGTGTCCTTTGGGTAGATTCCCAAAAGTGGTATTGCTGGATCGTATGGAAGCTCCATTTTTAGCAGTTTGAGGAAACACCATATGGCTTTCCATAGTGATTGAACTAGTTTGCATTCCCACCAGCAGTGTAGGAGAGGTCTTTTTTCTCCACATCCTCGCCAGCATTTGTTGTTGCCTGTTTTTTCAGTGTGCACCATTCTCACTGGCATGAGGTGGTATCTCATTGAGGTTTTGATTTGCATTTCTCTGATTATAAGTGATGTGGAATATTTTTTTTTTGTGTATCTGTAGGTGATTTGCTTTTCTTCTTTGGAGAATTGTCTTTTAAGCTCTTGTGCCCATTTTTTGACTGGATTGTTGACTTTTTTTTTGTTGAGTTGTGTGAGCTCCTTGTAGATTTTTGTTATTAGTGCAAGGATTTTATCCCAATTAGTAGGGTGTCTGTTTATTTTGATTAATGTCTCTTTTGCTGTACAGAAGCTTTTTATTTTGATGTAGTCCCAGCTGTTTATCTTTTCCTTGATTTCCTTCACTTTTTGGGTCGTGTCTTTAAAGATTTTGCTGAGGTGTATGTCATGAAGAGTTTTGCCTATGTTTTCTTCTATAACTTTTATGGTTTCTGGTATTACATCCAGATCTTTTATCCATTTTGAGTTGGTTTTTGTGCATGGTGTGAGATAGTAGTCTAGCTTCATTGTTTTGCATGTAGCAGTCCAGTTTTCCGAGCACCATTTATTAAACAAGCTAACCTTGTTCCAAAGCATATTCTTTGCACCTTTGTCAAAGATTAGTTGTCCATAGATATATGGATTTATTTCTGGGTTTTCTATTTGATTCCATTGGTCTGTGCTTCTGTTTTTTCCCAGTACCATGCTGTTTTAATTATTATGGCTTTGTAGTATAGTTTGAAGTCTGTTAAGTGTAATCCTCCATTTTCTTTCTTTTTAGTCAGGAGAGCTTTGGCTATTTGAGGTTTTTTTGTGATTCCATATGAATTTCATCAATATTTATTCTGTTTCTTTGAAGAATGTCATTGGGATTTTTATAGGAATAGCATTGAATCTGTAAATTGCTTTTGGTAGGATGGCCATTTTGATAATGTTAATTCTTCAACCCATGAGCAGGGGATGTCTTTCCATTTTTTTTTTGTGTGTGTCCTTCTCTATTTCTCTTAATAGGGTCTTATAGTTTTCTTTGTATAAGTCCTTTACCTCTTTCGTTAGCTTTATTCCCAGGTAATTGATTTTTTTGGTTTCAATTTTGAAGAAGGTGGTTCTCTTAATTTTTTCTTCTTCAAACTGAGTGTTTGTATATAGGAAGGCTACTGATTTTTGTGCGTTGATTTTGTATCCTGCTACTTTACTGAATTGGTCTATAATTTTGAGTAGTTTTTCTGTGGAGTATTTAGGATTCTCTATGTATATTATCATATCGTCTGCAAATAGTGACAGTTTAACTTCTTCTTTCCCTATTTAGATTCCTTGTATGTCTTTCTTTTATTGCTCTGGCTAGGACTTCCAGTATTATATTGAAAAGTAATGGTGAGAGTGGACATCCTTACCTTGTTCCTGATCTTAGGGGAAAGGCTTTCAGCTTCTCACCGCTGAGGATAATAATGGCTGTGGATTTGTAGTATACGGCTTTTATTATGTTAAGGAATGTTCCTTCTTTCCCAAGGATTTCAAGGGCCTTTATCATAAATGGATGTTGCACTTTGGCGAATGCTTTCTCAGCATCTATTGATATGATCATATGGTTTTTATTTTTCTTTTGTTGATGTGTTGGATTATGTTAATTGATTTTTGGATGTTGAACCATCCTTGTGTCCCTGGAATAAATCCCACTGGTCATGGTGTATTATCTTTGGGATGCATTGTTGGATCCTGTTGGCTAAGATTTTGTTGAATATTTTTGCATCAGTGTTCATTAGAGAGATTGGTCTGTAATTTTATTTGTTGTTGTCTTTGTTTGGTTTTGGTATTATGTTATGTTGCCTTCATAGAATGTGTTTGGTAGTATTCCTTCTCGATTTTTTGAAAGATTTTGTGTAAGATAGGGACTAGTGTGATTGGCCTGTTTAGGTGTTCTAGGTCTCCTTTATCTAGTTTTGGGTGATTGTATAGTTCTAGGAATTTATCCATTTCCTCTAAGTTGTTGAACTTGTTTCCATATAGCTGTTCATAATAATCTCTGATTATTCTTTTGATTTCTACAGTGTCTTTTGTAATTCATCCTCTTTCATTTATGATCCTATTTATTTGTGTTTTCTCCCATCTTTCCTTTGTAAGCCTGGCTAGAGGTTTGTCTATTTTGTTTATTTTTTCAAAGAAGCAGCTTTTTTTTTTTTAAAGATTTATTTTTTATATATACATACAAGCTGGGGTGCAGGCCAGAGGCGTGGGGTGGCGAGAGGGTTCACCAGAGACAGAGCGGGTAGAAGAACAGGCAGATCAGAAATACACTGCTGAGGGGAGCAGCGGGCAAGGCAGGAGATGTCTGCCGCGCCATGTGGGATTCTCCCTGGCCGGGCGTTGAACTCGCGTCGCCGCTGCCGACAGCTCCATAGCTCCACAGCGCAGCGCTCAACTGCTGCGCCACCGGGGAGGCCCAGCTTTTGGTTTTGTTGATCTTCTGGATATATTTTTTTAATTTCCATTTCATTTATTTCTGCTTTGGTTTTTATGATTTCCTTTCTTATACTGGCTTTTTTTTTTATTGTTGTTGTTCATTTTCTAGTTCTTTAAGGTGGGAGATTAGATGTTTTTTTGAGTTGTTTCTTGTTTCTTGATGTGAGCCTGTTTTGCTACATATGTCACTCTTATTACTGTTTTTGCTGTGTCCCAAACATTCTGGAAAGTTGTGTCTTCTTCGTCATTCATTTCTAGGGTACTTTTTAATTTTTTCTTTGATCTCCTCATTAATCCAGTGGTCTTCCAGCAGTGTGGGTTTTAATCTCCATGAAGTAAGAGGATTCCTTTTTTTCTTTTCATGGTTTATTTCTAATTTGATGGATTTATGATCAGAGAAGATAGTAGGTATGATTTTGTTCTTAGTGTTATCTGTTGAGGTTTGTTTTGTGACCTAGTGTGTGATCAATCCTGGAGTATGATCTGTGTGCACTTGAGAAAAATATGTATTCATATTTTTGGGAATGTAGTGCCCTATAGATTTCTGTTAAGCCCATGTGGTCTAGGTCCTTATTTAGAGCTTTAGTGTACTTGTTTATTTTTTGTTTCGTCGATGTGTCCATTTGCGATAGTGGGGTATTGAAGTCTCCTACTGTATATGTATTTTCTCTATTGTCTGTTTTCAGAGATGATAATAGTTGTCTTATATATTTTGGTTCTTCATTTGGGGAGTATATGTTGATGAGGGTTTTATCTTCCTGCTGAATTGCCCCCTTTATCATGATGTAGTGACCATCTATGTCTCTTTTTAACGTTTTTAGTTTGAAGTCTATTTTATCTTATGTAAGTATAGCTGTCCCTGCCTTATTTTTTGATCCATTTGCTGGTAGAATTGTTTTCCAGCCTTTTACTTGCAATCTGTGTTTATCTTTTGTAGCTAAATGTGTTCCCTGTAGACAACAGAAGGTTGGATTCTGTTTTTTTGATCATTCTTGCTACTCTGTGCCTTTTTATTGATGAGTTTAGTCCATTTACATTTAGAGTTAATATTGATACATTGGCATCTATATTTGCCATTTTATTCGTCTTTTTGTGGTCTTATTCTGATCTTTTTCATTCCTCGGTCGGTTTTAGAACTTTTTGTAGTATTTTTTGCAGTTGGGATTTAGTCATGATGCATTTTTAAAGAAGTCTCTGTTTGTCTGGGAAGGTCCCAATCCTTTCTTCATAGAGGAAGGAGAACTTGGCAGGGTAAAGTATTCTTGGTTTGCATTTATTGTCCTGGAGTCTGTTGAATATGTCCCTCCATTCTCTTCTTGCCCATAGCAATTCTTTGGAGAAGTCTGATGTCATCCTGATTGGTTTTCCTTTATAAGTTATTTGTTTCCTCCCCCTTGTCAGTTTCAATATATTTTCCTTATCTTGTACTCACATTATTTTTACTACTATGTGCCTAGATGTACGTCTTCTAACATCATGGTAATTGGCAATTCTTCTTGCTGCTTGTATGTCCATTTCCATATTTGGGAACTTTTCTTCTATCACCTCCTTAAATAGTTGTCTTTGCTCCTTGGACCCTCTCCTCTCCTTCTGGGATTCCTATTACTCTTGTATTTCCTTTTTTCATGGTGTCAGATAGTTCTTGAATTGTTTCTTCATTCTTTACCCTACATGCTTCTATTTCCTTTACCTTTTTGGATCTTTTAATGTCTGCATTTTCAAGATTGCTGATGTGCTCCTCCATTTCATCTATTCTGTTTTCATTGCTTTTCCCAGAGTTCTTCAGATCTTCCATTAAACTCTTATTCTCCTTGTTTAGGGTCTTGATTTCATTCTTCAGATAGTAATTATTTTTTTCATTTCATTCCTTTCTTTAAGTATAATGATTTTGAATTCTCCATCAGAGAGGCTGAGTTCTTCCATGTCATTGTTGAGTTCTGGTGCTTGATTTTATTTTTGTGGTGTGTCCTTCCCCTGAGGGCTTGCTTCTTTGTTTGTGTTTTTCTTTCTTCCTGTTTGTCTTCTGATTTGTTGTAAGTGTTGGGAAATTGTGGCACTGGTACTAGCAGACATCTCTTTGGGGTGCTCCTTCTTGGATGTTGGGGGCTGGTGGTTTCACCAATTCTGGCCCTGGTAGGCTGAACCACCACTGGGTAGTGATGCTGTGAATATGTTGATGGATGTTGTCCCTAGATATCCTCTCCCTCTGTTTTAACTCGAAAGGTCCAAACAGTGGTTGCGTGGTCCCGGGCTCCAACAGTGGTGTAGGGGCTTGCTTTCCTGGTGATCATGATTGTTGGTGGTTCCAGTACCAGCTCCACTCAGTTCTGAGAACCCCAGCACTGAGGCCTGTGGCCGGTTTGTTCTAGCTCCCTGTGGGCTGTCCTACCCAGCTGGGACTCACTCTTTCAGTTCCAGTGGGCAATAATAATACCTTCCCCTGTGGCACCCGGGAGTGCTGCTTCCTATAGCCAGTAATGGCGGTGGTGATAGAGGTGATGGTGTATGCAGGTGGGTTACACCAATGATGGTTAGAGTCAGGTCCAAAAACCTCAGGCCCTAGGCTTGGAGGCTTACCTTGCTCCCTGTGGCTAATCTCCTGGCCTGGTCCGCTCCCTTTCTCTGTTGGAGTGTGTGATGTAAGATGGTCCCTTCCCCTAGAGCACCCAGGAGTCTGCTTCCCTGAGCAAACCTGGGGACCCAGCCAGAGATGGCGGCTGCAGTGTGGAAGCATTCAATAGGTCCAGACTCTCCTCATACCCTAAAATTCCAGACCAGGGTCCTGGGAGCTGTCCCAGGAGCTTAACTTGCTCCCTGCAGCTAATCTCCAGGCCTAGTCTCACCCCCTTCGCTTTGGGTGTGCAGCGACGGCTGATGGTCCCTTCCCCTAGAGCACCCGGGAGTCTGCTTCTCCAAGCAAGCCTGGGGACCCAGCTGGAGATGGTGGCTGCCTCCATCTATATTTTTCTTAGATGTTTGTGTGTTAAAAGATAGTTTTTTCTGCTTTAGTATTTGCCCAGTCTAGATTTAGTGGATTGAAGCTCCATTATATCTTTTAATTTATGGCATCTTCTATCTCCAGTTTACTGTGTTAATCCACAGTTAAATTTGAACGTTTTAATGGATTCAGATGTGATATTTTTGTTAAATTGTTTTAATTAGTTGTGATATAAATTTTACTACAAAATACATAATTTTGTCACTGTTATTTAGTAGTCATATATAATTAATATTAGCATCCATTCATATTTCAAGGACTACAAAATGAGGACACTGATTCTTTTAATCCCCTTTTTATTTGTTAATTGGATGACTTACATAAATACAAGTAACATTTTGTTACTTTTTGATAAATTTACATAGAAAGGGAAGGATAATTTTTTTTTTCCTTTTACCAGTTTTTAAAATGGGGGGATTGATATATTTTACTGGACACCAAGTAGGTTTTTTTGAGTGTGTGTCTGCATGTAAATATGAATTCCCTAGTTTAAATAAACTCAATGCGTTTCTTCCATTACAGTCTTTTTTTCCCCATCTCTGGACAAGAGAACCCAAACAAATTGACTTGAAACTCACTTTGCTATGACCGGATTAGTCTTTGATCTTTTCCTTGCCAAGAGTGATGAAATCCAGGCTCAACTTATACAAATCTTTTAAAAGACATATTTTTTAAAAGAGTCCTCGTATATGTAGCTGTGGACATTGGTTTTAGGATTTATCAGTGAATAAAAGTAGGATTACATTTTTTAAAAACTGAAATATATCATGAATTCAGTTGATTCTTTCAATTACATGTCAAAACTACTGAATTTTTATTTAACTAATTCTGACTTTAAATCTCCTTCACAAATAAAAAAAAATTAAATCTCCTTCCTGACAAACTGAGAATACTAAATTCCTAATAATGCTGGAAATGATAAAATGAGGATATCACACAATTGCTCATCTGCTTTATGCCACAAAATATATGAAAGTCTCCAACACATACAATGTCCAGCAGATATGTAAAACAATGCTCATCATCACTAATCATCAGGAAAGTACAAATAATAATAACAGTAAGAAATCACCTCCTACCTGTTAGAATGACTATTATCAAAAGGAGACGGGATAAAAATTATTGGCGAGGATGTTGAAGTAAGGGAATCCTATGCTCTATTGGTAGAAAAGTAAATATGGTTTCTACACTGGAAATGGTAGGTAGATTCTTCAAGATACTGAAAATAACATTTGGGCCATTGTAACAGGTGTTAGATTATACCTCATGGTTGATTTGATTTGCAATTCCCTGATGGTAAGTGAAGAACATTTTTTCATATGCCTATTGGTCATCTGTATGACTTCTTTGGGGAGGTGCCTGGTTATCTCTTTTGCCCCCTTTTTTAAATGGGGTTTATTGTTTTCTATTTATTGAGTTATGCATTCTATGAAGACCTTGGATATTAATTCCTTGTCAGTTGCATGATGTGCAAATACTTTCTTCCATTCAATAAGGTGTCTTTTCATTTTAATATTAGTTTCTTTCATTGTGTAGTAGCTTTTTAGTTTAATGTAGTACCATTTGTTTACTTTGTATTTTGTTTCTTTTGCCATCGGAGTTGAGACCCCAAATTCAGCTCTGAAGTCAATGCCAATGAATTGTTTTGCCTATATTTTCCACTCCTATGTATCTACCTAAAGAATGCCAAGATACTAATTTGAATGAATAAAGTCACTCCTATATTCCTTGCAATAGTACTTAACAATAGCCCAGTTATGGAAACAACCTAGGTTCCCAAGGGCAGATGAGTGTGTTAAAAAGATGTGGTATTAATGTATGTGGGCTAGATAGACAGGTAGATATATAAGCAATACATACATACATATGTACAAACACACATACAATGAAATACTACTTAGCTATATAAAAAATAGAACTCTAGACATTAACAACAACATGAATGACTTAGAGGGGATTTATGCTACACAAAATTAGAAAGAGAAATACAAATAACAAATGGCTTCACTCATCTATTTAATACAGAGAAACAAAACAAAGAGTAAGATAAAATGAAACCAAAACAAATTCTGAAAATATGAATGTGATACAGACTAAGAATGGGGGAGGAGGAGTGTCAAGAGCAAAGTTGGAAGGGGTCACAATGGACTATGGTGGTGGACCATGAATGCATCGATGGTGGGTGTGGTGTGATGCCATACATATGACAAAGTGTGATCCTATCACTCTGAATCATATACAGTATTGTAAACCAATGTTACCTTAATTTAAACAAATTAAAACAAAAATTGAAAGTAGAACTACCATATGCTACAGAAATTTCACTTCTAGGTATTCATCCAAAGAAAATGAAAATGCTAATTTGACTTTTCAAATTAGCTGTAGCACATAAATATTTATGCAATCCCATGTTCATGTCAATATTATTTACAATAACCAAGATATGGAAACAACCTAAATGCACATTAATGGATGAATGGATAAAGAGCACCTATCTCTTATCTGTCTGGCTATCTCTCCTTCTTTGACAATCTATGCACAATGGAATACCATTGAGTCAAAAATGAGGTCACAGAGAACAAATTAGCGGTTGTCAGTTGCAAGAGATAGGTAGTGGGCCTGTGGAGGGGAAATGTTTGCAATGACAGTGTTCCCAACAATATGACTATGGATATAAGTGTTAAGATTTTTCTTTGCATTTGTTTCTTTCCTTTTGGTATGATTCATATCAGGTATAGTATCATTAAATTGCTGTATTAAAAACTCTTGAAATAGCTACTCTTAGGATGGTTATGCAATCAACAATTTGCACAATTTTATTTCATATATTTATTTTATTTTCCAAGATTTCTTTTTAAATATGTCAAAACTATTTAATGTGATAGCTCCTTTCCACTTGTCCTTGATGTTTATACCCTAGTTCTATCTATAAGTATTTTAAAATAATGCCTTGGCTTTTTTTTCTAATGCTTGTTTGTCAGATATAAACACGTAGGCATATATATTCACATTTTTTTCTTTAGATAAAATGTAATCTAATATACTCACTTCTCTTCTACCTTGCTTTTTGTTTCAATGAAGTGATAAATCTGAGACTACTCTGTGGTAACATATAGAAATACCTTTATTAATTTTTATGTAGCAGATGTTCCACTTTGTGGTGCATACCCTAACTTATTGAACAAGTCCAATATTAATGGATATTTAGATTCATTCTACCTTTTTTCTAATATGAAACAATCTCTCAACAAATAACCTTGCATATATTCTTTTTCATATTTTTTTGAGATCCATTTCTAGAGATTAGATTGTTGAGTCAAAGATGTAATGTATCTTTAATTTCAGTGGAGGTTATGTTTTTCTTCCTAATTATTAGATATCTCTCTGAATGCCTTTATTTTAGGTGAATCAAGATGCTCTACTTTATTTTAAATAAAGTAATGGGTTAGAACTACTTATATGTATTGGTAAGATCAATTTATTTAGTCTTATCCATGTCTCATTATGTTATGTGAATAAGCTTTACTTGTTTCTGACCAATGAATTAAATAGATTTTTCAATGCCTTTAAGAAATGATAAAAAGTTCCCACAAATATATTGTCATTTATAATGATGTTTTGAGTATATACTTTTGGGGAAGTTATTGCTGGAAACACAAGGGAGTTTAACCAAACATTCTGTAGGCTAAACTCATGGGACTGAAAGTCATAATAATTTTGCAGTGTCACACTGAGTGTACAACTACTTGCTACTACAATGCATAAAAGAGAGTGATTCATTATTGACAAAAGAAATTTGTAAATTGCTCCTAACTTAACCTACTGTAATTTAGAACTCTTTCCACCGGTTCATCATGCTTTCTGTTTCAAATTCTGTATAGAGCAATGTCAGGAGAGAAATGGGAATTTTCACTTGGTTGCTGAATTTCAGTGGGAGGCTGATTTAAAGATTCATATTTCAGTCCAAAAATATGTATTGAATGAATCTCTAGACTCGGATTATCCTTTTTCATCAGACACATTTACTGCCTGATAACTATGACTTACCCATTGCTGAACGAAATATTTGTTAGGGTTTCTTACCTTAACTTGGTATTTGGAGCATGAGATTAGTTCTGCTCTGTAGTTCTACTTTTCCCATTTGAACGTTTCTTCAGATTGAGTGTTTTAGAACAGTTTAATTTTCATTGTATTCACTAAAGTTTGAAGTGGAAAATAGTCTATGTGCTGTTTCTAGTATTTTCGATAAATTTGATAATAGTATGTACATGCAGATGTATAGCTTACATGAATTGGATATTTACAATCCACTTTTTTCCCCATCATTTCATTGTGCTGTCTGATCTTTTGGGGAAACCTAATATGTGTACTTTGAGCAAAAATAACAAAGCAAAAACAGCAACAAAATACCTTTGAGTGTAGGAAACAAATACAGTAATTTGGGTTCCAGTGTCCTTATTAATTTTAGAAATTGTTTCAGGGCAGGGCAATTATTATAAGTGATGGAAGGGAAAACATGTCAAATTTGTGGAGTTTTCTGAACAAGATAACTTCAGTGTTGCTATTAGGTAAATAAAGATCCTTTAATGAAGGCGTATTTTTGATACAATTCTTGATAGAATACCTTTTCTTTAATTGAAATGACATCATTCATATGATAACAATTTATAGAGTTGAATGTTAAGAATTGATGGGAATGTCGGAGAAAGAGGTAGCTGATGGGTGGCCCAAGAGCCTACCTTAACAGTTAATATAAGAATTTGAATATCCTAGGAGAAAAATGAGTAAGTGCAACTGTGTTTATATTTGTAGCTCCTGCCATTTAAGTGAGATGAGAGTTCAATGGTTTGTATGACTAATCCACAAACATTTTTCTTGAGCAATAAGTGATTAAGGTGAATAAGTTCATCTGATTTTCTACTTCTTATTGTTACTACTTTACACTAAATTTACCATGTAGAAAGAATAGTATCTTGTCCAAGAAAGAGGTCTTCAAAATTCCCTGATAAAGGTTACAATTCTGACACTTGACTGTTGGATTTTTTCCCCCTATTTTGAGATGCGGTATATATCCCTACACCTGTCCAATACAAATTCTAGTCCTTCTATATAAAGAAATTCAAATTAAGGCCAGACACCTTTTGGAAGACAGTAATGTCCTTCAAATATTTGGAGATAAGTATGAAGACAATACTACTTGTTTTTCCCTTTCATTCTCCCTAGAGGTCAAAATTTCCCCAGGGCAAACTCTACCTCTATCAATGCAAGCATCCTTAACTGACACAATACTTAAAAGCTGAAGGACAAATTCATCGTTTGTTAATCTACTGTATCTTTAAATTTGGATGCTTTATTTTCATTAATCACTTATTCTTTTAGCACTGAGTCATTTTGTTAACTTGCTTCATAACTTTAGCTGATAAAACCTTTAGGCATTTTTCATATAAGCTGCTTTTTGTCAAACTTTCCTAAGCATATAATTAAAAAATTGATTCTTTGTGCCCACTTGTAAGATGCTTATTTAGGTTAAATTGATTTGTGTTAGTTTAGACCCATCATTTATCCTGCCATTTTTATTTTTGAACCTTGATAATGTCATCAATTGCATGAAGCAAATCCTCTCAGATTTGGGTCATCTGAAAATTTAATCAGCATACTTTCTGTATCTAAGGCATTAATAATTGACTGGTTTAGTATCAAGTACAGATTACTAAATCATGCCATTATAAACATCTTTCTAGTTATATACTGATCCATGCTTCAATGCTTTTGTATTATTCAACAAATATCTATTGAGTTTTTATTATACATCTGGGCCTGATGTATAATGAAAACATTAAATGGCTGTCTTCATAGAGTTTACAGGGTTGATGATAGTCCATATGGCACCTTTGTGCATACTGAAAATTACACCAGATATATAAGGGATCAGATATATAAGGGATATATTTCCAAGAGCCTTTGCCTTTTTCCCTGTGGGAAATGTAATTGTTCATTGCTTTGTTGAGAATAAAAGTATTAATTTAATGATTATTGAAAGACTAATAATTTAATATTACTGTAAAATTAATTTTACCTTATGGACAAACTGAAAGGATTTGGGAATTTTCAGGGCCATGCATTATTGCTGCTCTATGGGATGATAGAGGTATCAAATAGAAGGAGTTGGGATCCTTAAATCACTCTATGGAAAACTATATTCTGCAAAGAACACCCGTTTTGAACTGTTATATGAGAGATAAAAGCTATTGTGTTAAGCCACTAAGATTTGGGAGATTACCTTAAAGAAATTAGAAATGTCCTATATAGGACAGAAATCCTGTTATAGGAAATTTTACTTTTTTACATCTTAATGATGCTGCTTTAGGAATGAGTCTTTTTTTATTACTAACAAACATGACCAGCAAGACCCAGAAAATGAAAATTGACATATAACTCCCACAGGAGGGCCAAGAAATGATGGGATTTGTTTGGTTGGAAAAATATTTAAAAAATAAAACTAAAGGCATTGAATCTATTCTGAAAATTATATGTTCATGGATGTTTAAAATTGCTTATTAGGTTTATGAAAGCTTATACAGATGGTAACTAATAATGCTGGTGTGTGTGTGTGTGTGAGTGTGTGTGTGTGTGTGTGTGTGTGTGTGTGTGTGTGTAGTGTTGTAAAATTACAGAGGTTTAAATTGCAGCACTTTGAATTGCATTAAGTAGTAGAAATGATGGCATGGCCCTTATTGTTTTGAGATAAGAAATTGAGCTATTCAGAACTCTGGAAAAATTATTCTTCAGAAAGATGAAAAAAACTGTGTTATAAAGAGTTTTTATCATAAATGGGTATTGCACTTTGTCAAGTGCTTTCTCAGTGTCTGTTGATATGATCATATGGTCTTTATTTTTCTTTTTGTTGATGTGTTGGATTACATTGATTGATTTTCGGATGTTGAACCATCCTTGTGTCCCTGGAATAAATCCCACTTGGTCGTGGTGTATAAAAAAAAATTAAAAATAAAAAATAAAAACTGTGTTATAAAGAAGTCTTCTTGAGTTTGGTTAATACTTATGGAACATTGAGTATATATGCACATCATCACATGTAATGATGATAAATCTTTAGTAAAAATACCTATGAGATGGGAATTATTGTTTTGATACTGTCCAGAGAGGGGCTGAGTGGACATCTAATGTATTTATTTTTGGACTTTATCAGCTGTGGAGGAGAAGAACTTGTCATTTGGCGTACATTCTAGACCTATTGCAGTGATTTCTTGAACTCATTTTGCTTAAGAATTGGATGAATGCCTGTAAAGCATTGGGTAAGAATGACCAGCATCTATTGTTTAGGAGAACAAAAGCCACATGTGGTCTATTTCTAATAGGTAATCTTTAAAAAAATCACTGTTAAAGTCTTCTTCTTTCCCTGTCATCCTGTCATTCCTTAGTTAAGAAAAAATCAGTAATTACATGTGAACAACCTATAATAGAGCCATAGAAAAAGAAAAAATATATCCTTAGATACCAAAATTCTAATCTTTAAGAAATTCAGAATAGAAGTTTGAATTTAATATTTTCCAATTTAAGAATGATATTTAATTTTCCCAGCTATTCAGTATATGACATGGGAAGAATTACTGATGGACTTCTTGAAATATTGTGTTGCAAGCTTTCTTCTATCATGAACAATATATTCATTCCCTATATGGTTCTCAAAGTGTAGGTCCTTGGACCACAGTATAAGCATTATGTGGGAACTTGCTAGAAATACAAATTCTTGAACCCTACCCCAGATATACTGAATCACAAAAAGAGGTTGGAACTCATCTGTGATGTAACAAGACTTTCTCGTGATAATGGTGCAGGGAGAAGTGTGAGGACCCAACTTTATATGTACAGGACATTTTTCATATTCTGGCTATTTTTTTTTTTCTGACATATGCCATGGGTAATGTGGGTAGTTGGGTCTTGTGGGTCAGTGAGCATGTAACTTACAAGGGAGGAGTCTACATTACTGCCTTACTAAAGCCATATTGCTGACAGTTAATGTTTCCAAGCAGTGAGCATAGAATAAATGTAGGATACGCTAAACTCTACTGCAGGAAATAAAATGTTATGATAGGAAAAAACAACAACAACAACACAACTGGTAAATGTATTTTGTAGCTGTTACCTAGTCAGGCATTAATAGTACATTTGTAATGGAACAGTGACAGCTCTGAAAATCAAGTTGTAACAGAAGCATCTCCATAATAAAGGAAGTTTCCATGTGCTCTGCCCCACATAATAAGGGGCAAAACTGAGTGTTGAGGGGAAGCTTGAGATGCAGAAAAGGCTCAGGAATGGGAGACACTTGGAGATAGACATGTGCAGAAGAAGGGCTCGCTTGCTTCTCAGCTTTGAACTTATACCCGAGACTTGGGGGGCTTGGAGGAGGTATTTGGAGTTTGAGACATGTTAAGACACTTGAAAGAGACTCGTGGGTCAGACACCTGGGGCTGTTGACAATGGCATCCTTTGTCTTGATTAGTACTTTGATTATGCTCTTTCTTCCTAGACTTGCCTGGCCCCTTTTACCCCTATCTTGTGGTTGCCCACCAGAAGGTGCCTTATTTTTGGCAAGCTTTTTCATCTCAACAGCCCCACTTCAGGCCAACCCTGCTGGGCTGGGTATTTATCCACAAGGAAATGGGTAACTTTGGGTATTTCATTTGGAAACTTTATTCTTTCTCTTTCCCCCTCTATGCATAATCATTCTATTAAACATCCTACACTCTGTGTGTATGCTTTGTCTTTATGTGGCAGATGGCAGAATCCCTTTAGAACATGCAACTTTGGGGTCCCTGGGATACCCCTCAGTTAGCCCACTGACAAGTCAAATATAATTTGTTTGAAATATATACTTTTATTTTGAAAACTAGTTTCTTATTTGAGAATGAGCATTTCTTTCCCATCTTTCTGAAGTGAATTTATTATAAGTCATAATTTCATGCATCAGAAAAGTGACCTGATGTTCCTAAGAACACCTGATGTCACATCAGACAGGTGAAGAAACAAGTGCGAGTTTATCTGTAGGACCTGTTGTCTGAGTCACATGTGAAACATAAGTTGTATTTCTTTTTTCCAGAACGAAATGTGGTGACAAATAGAGGGTAATATGTGATGCCACCACGTGCTGGGTACAAAAGAGCAGAACAAAACAAAGTGGCTTAGGTTATTTGTTGGAATATACTAAAAAATCTGTTTTTTTTTTTAGTGATTTAATGGCAATATATTGTGTTTTCTATAAGCATGCATTTAATTATTTTAAATTCCTGAGTAAAGAAGTTTCTCTAGATATAGTACCATTGTAAAACAGTCATTTTTAGAAATAAAATTAAGGTATGAATAAATTATATCCTCTTCTCTCCCTTTTTTCCTTCTTTTTAAAAAACACATTGACAACCTGATAGGGTATCATAATATTACCTCAATTAAATAAATATTGACTTAACAACAGAAATTTATTTTCACACAGTGATGGAGACTGGAATTCAAAGGTGAAGATACTGTCAAGGTTGGGTTGAACACGTACAGTACAACTTCGTAGGAAACAGTTTGAGTAACAAAATGCTAGTGCTGAAGAAAGTAAGGGAATTTGTACCCAAATCTTCATCCGTTGTCCCCAGAACATTTTCCATTTTAACACTCATTTTGTTTCATGCATTCTGTTAATTTTGCTTTATTTGAGTGAACCTAAACCTAAGATTTACAGTTAAAAGGACAGTAGCTTTATAAAAACTAGCAGGCAACCACAAATAAGAGACATTCTACAGGGGAGGGGGAGGAAGAGAGACCAAAATAGGGAGAAAAGAGCACAAGGGACTATGGTGCTGATTCACGGGTGAAATGTGGTGGGAAACCTATGGAGATACACAATAATGTAAAGGATATAAATTAAATAATATATATATATATATTTAAAAAGGACAGTAGCTTTAAACTAAGAACAAGAGCTATTTTGTGATTTTATATATTTGCTAGTTCCTTAGGTCTTGGAAAGATCATGGGGATTTGCAGATACCACACCGGGAGCTGAGATTAAATAATTTTCAAGTTCTATGGGCTTCTACTTGTTACTTAATTCCTTTATGTTTACTACCATACCATTAAAAATGGGATTAAACCTGATTTTGGGATTTTTATGATAATCAGAACATATATATCTTTATATCTTATATATATTACATGAAGTTAAACATATTTTTATATGTTAGAGCTATTGTCTATATCACCTCACAGGGTGCCTAGCATTGCGCTGATTTAAAAGTATCTAATGTTACCTTTAGATATTGTAATATTTCTCCCTAGTACTTCATTTATGATTTAAATAAACTTGGAAAAATGGAATTATTGATAAAGGGTATAGTCTTACTTTCTTCCAAGTTACTTTTCTCCCTGCATTCAGTACATGCACTATTATTTATAAGAGCTAAGAAGCATACTTACATACTCCACTGAACACAAAATAAACTACAGAGAACAGAAAATGACATTTTTATCCCCAAGCAAGTAGAGATTGAAATAGAACATGAAGATGGGAAAAGAGAGTCTATTTTGTTTTATTGATCCAAGGTCTTTCTTTTATCCTTTTCCTCAAACATTTCCTCTGTCCCTCTGTCCTTTGAGCACCAAGGACTTCATCTGTATCTTGTAACTTTCTAAGTTTATTTTAAAGAAATGTTTTCTCTCCCTCTCTCCCTTTCCCATTCTCTCTTTACCTTTCCTTGCCTACTCTTCCCTCCCCTTCTCTTTAGCATTCCTCTTTTCTCAGTGGTTCTCAGTGCTTGCAAGAGAATAGATCATTGGAATGAGCTTTGAAGTGGGAATTCTGTTTCTTGTGGTGAATGGCAAATAAGAACAAAGGCAGGTATGAGAGTGGACTCAATAGTCTAATGGAAATATATGTTTTAAATATTTATTTTTTTATTTATGCATACAAGAACTGGGATATACACCAGAGGATGGGAGGATTCACTAGAGAAGGAGTGGGGAGCAGAACAGGTGGATTTACAGAAATACACTGCTGAGGGGAGCAATGGGCGAGACAGGAGAGGTCTGCTGTGCCATATGTGGGTTATTTCCCTGGCAAGGGATGGAACTCAGGCTGCAGTGGTGATAGCCCTGAGTCTTAAGACCTATGACACCAGGGAGGCCCCCTCTAATGCAAATATTGATGGGGACACAGAAGCATACAAATCGAGTGGCTTTCTAGAAGGACACAAATATTTTTTATGGAGATGTGTGTTACGTGAATAATTTCCTAGCTAATCTAGAATCTTTACAGGACTTGAGTTGCTGATCCAGTAGGTGAAGAAGGTAGAAAAAAAAAGGGTTTTCTTCTGCTTTTAATTAGGCAAGCTTCTAGTTGGCTTCCCTTGGACATTTAATGGGTAGACATGCATTCTAAAAGTACACGGTATTCCAGTTCCTAAAAATACTTGCTTATTGGAAATTCCTGCAGATTGTAAAGAGATTGACTAACAATTTTGGCAATGAAATTTGGAGTTTTATCTTTTGGTTGCATGTTCTCATTTATATTTAGTGATATGCTGGGCAGATTTTGATCATGAGTTGAATGACGGTTGCCATTTTCGAGAAGAATCTTTCCTACAGCTACCTTAAAACTGCAGGTACAGGACCTCTCTGGTGGCACAAGGGTTAGGTCTCAGCACTATAAAGCTATCAGCAGTCACTGAAGCACAGTGGATCCCTATTCGATCCCCAGCCAGGGAACTTCCCGCATGGCGCAGCAGACCTCCCCTGACTTGCCCGCTGCTCCCCTCAGCAGTGTATTTCAGTCAATCTGCCTATTCTGCTCTCCATTGTCTCTGGTGAATCCTCTCACCCCCGAGACCTCTAGCCTACACCCCAGCTCTTACATGCATAAATATATAAATATTAAAAAAAACCTGCAGGTACATAGGATTCAGTTGTTAATAACTCTTGGATTTCAACCTGGTATTCCCTCTCTCTTTTTTTAAAAATGCATTTTCACATTTTCTTAGATGTATGACCCTATACCATGCCCACCATCAAAATACCCACAGACCTTCACACTAGCAATTTCAACCTGGCAGTCCCCTTTAAGATCATTTCTACTATAGGAAATCTTCAAAATAGTCAGCATTGAATGAGATAATCGATAATGGTTTCCCTATGGCTTAAGCAATGCTTGAAGTTAATATGATGATTTGAAAATAGTATATTTTTTTTAGAGGAAAAGTATAAATTAATTTTATAAATAATAACAATATACTCTTTGGTTAAAAAGCTGCTTGATTTAGATGCACAAATAAGACTTGTCATTATGAGATCCAGTTGAGCAATTACTCTGAATTTATTCCTCTATTTTGGCAGCTCCAGAGGAAAAAAAAAAAAAAAAAACGAAATTCAACTTTAGGGAAATTCAACTCAAGGGGAATTCAGTACTTTTTTTCAATCACCGGAGTTTTTCTGAGGATGAATTTGAACCTAGTTTTAAGGACCAAAAGGTTTGACACTATTCATTATTCCACTGTTCTGCTTCTGAAATCAGATGTACTGTTTCAGTTTCCACTGTGAAGTTTTTCCAGTGTCTGAGCTTATTACCATACATGGGTTTAAGCAGATTCTTATTTTCTTATATTCTGCTCCTCTTCCTTCCTTTTGGTTCTTCTGCATGATTTCCCTATCCTCGCTGTCTGTCTGCTTTGTATTTCCTTACTCATCTTACAGCAAGCTGTCCTACTCCGGGCATATCTATTCTCCTTGGGAGGCATTTAAATGGCTTGTTGTTTGCAGCCCACTGCACTCTAAGGCAGCAAATGGAAACAAGAGGAGGGCATGTGGACATTTCCCATTGTCCTTAAATATCTAGGGAGCTACACTGTGATGAATTAACTGAAGATTGTAAGAAACATAGGGACAAACCGATAAGGCCTCCTTTTCTAATCCATATTGTACAATTTTTGCCATGGATTCTTTTTTTTTTCCTCTGTAATTTGTCTAGTTCCCTTTTTTGCTCAGTTTTGCAAAACAGGTTGAAACATTTTATTTTCCTGCCATGAAGCAGCTTGCACAAAAATTGAAGTCGGTGCCATTTGTCTGGTCTCACACTAAAATACCATAATTAGACAAATAGATAATTTAATTGTGATTCATTCAAATCTGCTCCTCTTCTATCTATTTTACTTTCAAAAAATCATAGAAATGCCCAGAAATCATAGTTCTTATTTTTTTTCCTGTTATTTTTTTCTATTATATATGCAAGAGAGTATTAATTGCTACAGTGCATTGCTAGCCACAGTATCAATTTCATTCTTAGGGACTAGTCAGATGGAAGACATTTCTCTTCTTGTAATTCTAAGAGTTGACTAATTGAAGTGAATGAGTATTTCATAATAGCACTTGCAAGATGTAATTTTCAGCCTATCTGCCTTTGCCTGCTAGTAAAAGAATGTCCACCCGGTAAAAGCATACGGGAATCCCTTTTTGTTTTCCCCTCCCACTCATGCAGTCTTTCAGATGGTCATAATCAAAATTCTGTAGCTTCCTCTCTGATGTTATGTTTTTTATATGACATCTAGAGGCCAAAATTGATGTGAGCCGTAATTAATCTTTCCACGTGGTTATGCAGACCTTTGGTATATCAGGAATACGAGTCATACTGTCTGCATACTTAAATTTGCAGAACATCCCAGCACCAATCTGTATTCTGAGCGATGCACAGTGTGATCCCATCATCCTACGGATATAAAAGATACAGGGAAAGAAAGCAGCCTTATGAGTAAAGAAAAGACTTAAGAGAATAAAACTCCTTTCTTCTGAGTTTGCATTTTATATGCAATAATGTCTGCTGTTAATTTCCACACAAATTGTGCAATAATCTAATTCGTGTTCCTGACATTTACCCATGACAGTCAAAATCCTGCTGGCAATCAATAATGTAAATGTAAAGTGGCTGATTAAATTTCCTTTTCTTTTCCATCAAAATTTTTAAGGGAAAAATTCATTTTACTGTCCCTTATGTGTTCTCAGACCAGTCTTCTGACTCCAGCTTTAATGTGCAAATTCGCAGAAGGCACAGAAAAGAATTTAACTCATGTGAAGGATAATTGATACTGTCAGCACTTAGCTATGAAGTGTTTCCTGCACTTATTCAATATCCACAGCAAAATAAATTCCAGAACTATAGAAGTACAATTGAGTAAATAAAGATTGGAATATTCCGATCTTTATTTCCAAATTATTTGAATACTTTGAAATTTGAAAAATTTAAATACCACCATTCTATAGTTGAATCATGAGGATAGATACAAATGTTTAAATCCTTATATACTGTGATGGTTTAGTAGAATGAATCTTGTGTGCCACCTCTCACCCCTCAAATTCATATGTTGAAATTGTGTCAATGTGTTCGTAAGTGGATCTTTAGGGGGACAACTGGGCAATGAGGGTGAAGCTTATATTTTACAATGCTAGACTTACAGACTCCAGAGCTGTGAGAAATAAATATCTGTTGTTTCTAAAACACTCATCATATAGTTGTTTTTTATAATAGCCTGCACTGACTAAAAGAGATAATAACCTACTCCATGACTTTTGATCCTGTGTTTCACACACATGTATACACACACACACCCATACATATATATGTATACCTACATCATAGTTAAGTCTTCCACAGATATTTACTGATATTTACAGTTAAACTTATGTACCTGGTTCAAAATCCTACCATTTAAACTCATTTAAACAATGGCATAAACTAATTTGCATGTGTATTTGTGTGTATATATTTGTATATAAGAGTATATGTTTACATGGTAACTATGATGATTTCCTGTCTTGTACAATGCTCTGCCTTTTTGCTGTCTGCATCACTCTACGCACATGTGGCTCATGGCATGTTACTGCTGCCATATGGACCTGACCCACTATGTTTTATTAACCAAGTTCCTGATTATGATCACCTAGAATGCCCAGATTTTCAATGAGCATTTAAAATGCTAAGTTGGGTTTCTTTATAAGTATTTCCTTATAAAGAGCATACTACATGTGCAAGACTTTTCTTGAATATATACTAAGACTGAGATTTCTGTGTTATAGGAAATATGTATTTGCAATTTTGCTAAATATTGCCAGATGGCTTTCCAGAATGGCTGTTGCAATATATGCTGCCAGTGGGGCTTGGAAGTTCCTGTCTACTGCTATCCTTGCCACAAATGTCATAATTCCATGTTCTGAATTTTAACATTCTGATAAATATGGAATTATACCCCATTGTTTTAATTTGTAATTATTTGATTAATAGTACCTTTTGAACAACTCTACAGATGTTGGTCAGATGTTTGGACTCTTCTGTGAATTGTCTTCAAATCTTATGTTCACTTTTCCATCAAAATTTCTATCTTTCTGTGGAGATTTTTAGTCCTTTGTATACTCTTTATCTTAATCATCTGCCAGTTTTAGACATTGAAAAAACATATTTTTCCAGTCTGCTCTTTGTCTATTAAATGGTCATTTCAATAGGAACAAATCCATCAAGTCTTAGGTTGTGATTTTTACTTTTTGGATATTTAAAAAATATATATTTATTCTATGAACCTAGAGCACAAATACCTCTTGTCAAAAGGATCTCCAGGCATTCTAGTACTGGAAATGAGAAGTAGAAGAACAAGATATGGGGGAAAAGCAACACAATCTTACCACATTATTCAGTCCTAACTACTATTTCTGTTGAAAGCAGTAAATTTGCCTGGTGGTCATTTTGCTTCCACTTTGACATATCTTTGACTCTGATGCCACTGTCACATCTTTCTCTGAATTTTGTCTTCTACCTCTACCTTCCATTTTTAGGATCATAGTAACTTTTTGTTTATATTAGTCCTGCCCAGATAATCCAGGATGATCTCTCTATTTTCAGGTTAGTTGATTTGCAAACATAATTCATCTCTAATCTTAATCTTTTTAACCATGTAAAGTAATATGTTTACAAGTTCTCTAGAGTGTGGGAATCTTTACAAATTCATTATTATTCTTAACATAAAAATCTATCCTGTGTGGATTCTATTATTTTTTGGAAAATAGAGTTAGGGCCTCTGTGGCGGTGAAGTGGGTTAAGTCTAGGCACTATGAAGGTATTGACAACCACTGCAGCACAAGTTCGATCCCCAGCCAGGGAGCTTCCCACATTGTGCAGCAGACCTCTCCTGCCTCACCTACTGCTCCCCTCAGCAGTGTACTTCAGTCAGTCTGCTTGTTCTGCTCCCCATGCTGTCTTTGGTGAATCCTCTCACCTGCCTACACCTCTGGCCTACACCCCAGTACTTGTATATATAAATAAATAAGTCTTTTTTAAAAAAGAAAATAGAGTTAAACCAGCTAACTATTTCCATGTCTGTGGTCAGTTGCCTTAAAATGCTTCCAAAGATTTCCACATTCAGTTTTCTATCTCACTGTAGAATCTCCCCACCTTGACTATGAGCTGAATTTACTGAAATGCTTTTAATGAATAGAGTATGGCAGGTGTGGTGGGAGGCCGCTTTGAAAGGATATTATAGAGACTGTGATTTCTATCATAATGTTTTGCTTCCTTCCTCACTTCTATAAAGTCAACCAGCTGTCATGTTGTCAACTGCCCTGTGAAAAAAACATGTGATAAGGAACTAAAGCTTCTGGCTAAACACCACAAATATCTGAATCCTTCCACGTCCACCTAAGGATGCTTGGAAATAGACCCTCCTCCATATGCGATTTGAGAGGATTGTTACTGTGTCCAATATCTTTTTATAGTTTGTGAGACACTCTTTTAATTTGATGAATTTGATGAAAGACTCCCTCAATTAGACCATGCCCAGATTACTAACCCATGGAAACTGTGATATTAAAAAAAAAATGTTTATTGCCTTAAACTATTATTTGGTGACCTGTGATACAAGGATGGATAAAAAATATGTATTATTGTATTTGAAAGTAAGAAGCTGCCTTAACAAATAGAAAAAAATTATAGGCATAGCTTTGGATCTAGGCAGGGAGTGAAATCAATAAGGAACTTGAGGAGGATATTAGAGAAAGCCTCAATTATACTGGGCAGATTGTAGAAATATGGACTCCAAGGATACTGCTGTTAAGAGTTCAAAAATAATATGCTATTAGGAACTGGTGGAAGGAGGATTCTTGTTATATAATGCAGAAAGCTTAGCATCACTGTTGTCTGCAGTAGTGTGGGAAGTAGCCAGTGAATGTGTTGGTATAATTAAAGATATTTATAAGCAAAGTGCTAAAGTGCAGTCTGCTTTATTCTTGCTCTTTGCAGTAAAATATGAGAGGAGAGATAAATTGAGGGAAAGACAGTTTAAAAGAAAATAGGACTTTATGGCTTTGAAAAATCTCAGAATTTCTAGATGCCAAAGATACCAAAATTAAAAAGTGATTTCTGAGCAAAGTTCAAAGCCAGGGCACTTCCAGAAAATCTGGCTTCTGGATGAAGCTGATTTTCTGACTTACAGAATATCTGATGCAACAATATAGCCCATAAGAAGCAAAACGTTTATTATGAAAAGATTTGTGGGTGTGACTTTCATCTAATGAGGATGTACCTTGGTGATATTCATAGGAAGTTCATATTTTCAGAAAATTATATTGGAATAAATAGTGTTAGCTTGAATTGAATGGGGCAGAGACAGCAAAATGGAGTCAGAGATCTCAAAATTCTGTTGGCATGAAGCAGGCTGAGAAAATTACCCATTTGTGCTATCTTTCCTAGAAATGGGACTTTTATTCAGAGGGTAAAGCAAATAAGAGGAATTAAAAGCTATGGAGAATTGTTTCTATGTCTTAATATCCAATCAGGAAATTTCCAGCATTTGCCTGGGTGGAATTAGATTTATTCAGGACCAATTATTATTTTTTATGATCCCCCATTTAATGAGTATTGTGTTACCTATTTATTTTTTTTAAGATTTATTTATTTATGCATACAAGCTGGGGTACAGACCAGAGGCATGGGGTGGCAAGAGGGTTCACCAGAGACAGAGTGGGGAGCAGAACAGGCAGATCGATGGAAACACACTGCTGAGGGGAGCAGTGGGCGAGGCAGGAGAGGTCTGCTGTGCCATATGGGAATCTCCCTGGCCAGGCGTCAAACTCACGTCGCTGCTGCCGACAGCTCCACAGTGCAGCGCCTAACCACTGCGCCACCAGAGAGGCCCACCTATTTATTTCTATCCCACTATTACATGTTGGGTGCTTGGAATCAGCTAACTTTTTTTTTTCCATACTGGTACAATTGAGAGCAACTCTATAAAAAGTTGTAGCTAAAGAATTTTATTTAAGGATATTCATCCACTTCTGAACTTGATTTGGTAATGATATTCTAAACCTTGAGTTAAATCTATAAAGAAGTAATATGTTCAGGGAATTTCTGGCCCTTCAATTATGAAAAACTAAAGGTTTGCTATTTTAAGATGCTAAATTTTGCTACTATAGCAATTATAACTAAAAAATGAGCTACTGACTCTTCACACTTTCTTTTGAATCTATAGGAAAATCATTGATAATTAAGTAGCTTTCATATGTTTAATATCTATCAGTTTTCCTGAAATCAAGCAGTATTCTCTATTTAGAAAATGCCAAACATTTTCTTTTTTAAAAAAATATTTATTCTTATTTATTTATGCATACAAGAACTGGGGTGTAGGCCAGATGTGTGGAGTGGAGGTGGGGTGAGAGGATTCAACAGACACAGAGTGGGGAGCAGAACAGGCAGATCTATTGAATACAGTGCTGAGGGAGGAGGTGGGAGAGACAGGAACGGTCTTCCTGTAGGTTAGCTCCTTCTCTGGGGATTAAACTCATGCTACAGTGGCTGGATGATAGCCTGACTTTAACCCCTGTGACACCAGCGAGGCCCCAAAATGGCAAACTTTTTCTCATATGAGGCTGGAATGGCTTTATCTTGGAAATAGCAATTATAATATTTTAAGCATTTCTTTTTGCCCCATCTTGTAATCTATTTATTTACTTGAGTGCCTTACACTATGAATTCTTGTAGTATGAGTTTGTGTTTTATTTTTGCAGTCTTCTCACCTAGCAAACTTTGGTAGTAGGTAGTGCTCAATGAACATATACTGAATAAATGAGTGAGATATCAGATTATTAAATATATGACCTGCTGTTAGTAGTAATTGTAAAATAACAACAAAACATTCCTTGATTTTTGTTTTTTTAAAGATTTATTTATTTATACATACAAGCTGGGGTACAGGCCAGAGGCATGGGGCGGCGAGAGGGTTCACCAGAAACAGAGTGGGGAGCAGAACAGGCAGATCAGAAATACACTGCTGAGGGGAGCAGCGGGCAAGGCAGGAGAGGTCTGCCGCACCATGTGGGATTCTCCCCCGCTGGGCGTCGAACTCGCATTGCATGGTGCCGACAACTCCACAGCACAGCGCTCAACTGCTGTGCCACCAGGGAGGCCCCAAAACATTCCTTGATCTTAATGAAATTTTCCTTACCTTCTTTTAAACATAAACATGTTTAAACCTTTTATGATTAGTATTAGTATTTTTATTTTCAAGAGAGAGGTATTTTAGTAACAATAATTACTACAATATTATTTTATATTTTATTTTTTGCTAAGCTCTTCTTAAACTTCTATTAAAAAATGTCTAAGGATTTTTCTCCTTTATACTACTTTTATTTTTAAAACATACTTTTGGCAAGATTGTCTTTATCATTTTTTAGATGATAACCTATGTAAACTTTAATTCATTGTTAGAAATCATTTTGGCTTATTGGATTATTTGTTAACCTATTTCAAAGTTTTGATTTGCCTTTACATTTTAAATTCAGTAATCCTGCATGGATATCTGATAAACCTGTCGTTTTAAAATTATGCTTTTCTATCTTTCAATTTTATATCCTGCATACCAAATGGGGTGAAGGAGAGCAAAGAAACATGACTACTTTGGTGGCTTTTACTTATCATCTTTTGTAAACTGACCAGTTTTCATTTTGAACCTCAGGGAATGTTCTTTATAACATTTGCTCTATTATTTAGGAAGCATTTTATTATTATTAAATTTCTAGTATTAAAACATTTTCCCAGTAAATAATGATTGCTTTAATAAATATATCTTTGCAAATCATCCTTTACAGTAAGATCATCAATCCTAATCCTAGATTATCATAGTGTATGTATGAATAATATTCTTTCTTAGTGAATGTTCATTCTGCACAGCTTACATTGCAGTGCACCAGAGGAATTTTATGACAGAAATCTGCTAATGACTTCTGAAAAAACTAACTTTTATTTTCTTAAAATTAACTTGTAATTTTGATAACTTTGGTGCTTCTCTTCTATGTCTAGTAGATATACTCCTTCTATTAAAAATATGATTGTTATTCTTAATGTAATATATTCCTACATTAAAGATATGTCATTTTCTCACTCTTCTCCCTCAGTACTAAAATATTAATAACCTTTTTAAAATTAAAACAAATTCTTCATGCAATTGTATCACAAATGTATGTAATTAAATTAAACATTGTGGAAACATTGGACTACAGTATTTTCCATGTATATTTCCTTATGTGCCCATTTTGAAGTGCACATTTATCAAATTAAGAAGTTGGATAGTGAATAGGTACCTTTTATCACTTTCATAGTGTGATTAATATTAAGAAATTTAATTCATATAATATCATTTATTATTTTATTTATAACTTGCAAAATCACAGCTGATCATCAGTTAAAATTAGATTTATCTCTACTCCATATTCTACATTTACTATGCATTTCAATGCACAAATGATAGTCGAACAAGGAGCAAATGCTTCAGTAAATACGGGTTAATAGAATATTTACTTGGAATTAATTTAGTGAAGAGAATGGGGTTAGATGAGTCCAGAGAGGTAAGCATGGGTCAGTCATAAAAGACTTTTTAACTATGTAAAGAATTTATAAGCATCTTGTGAACAGGAAAGTAGACAACTATCCATCAATTTTAAACAGGTATTTTATGTAAGCAATGGTTTGACAGAAAGTAACAGTAAAAATACAAGAAAAATAGTGAGCTGTTTTATTTGTGCTCAGATGAGATGATGATTAGAATCATGACAATGGAAATGAGGAGATTTTTTAAATTAGAATCATGAGGATTCATTAACAGATTAAATTAGAAATATGAGGAAGAAGGCGATACAAGGAATAATCCCAGTTTTCTAACTGAAGAATTTGGGTAAGTTGACATGCAAATAATTGAGATCAGTATATTGAAGGTGAAATAAATTTGAACAGTGGACAGGAATTATAAATTCAATTTTGAAAACATTTAAGAATCTGTGAGTCATGTGAGAACTGTTATGTTAGTTTAGAAGAGAGGACTATGCAAAACATGTATATTGAAATGTTGGAAGATGACGGTGTTATAAGTCATCAGAGGTAAAGTCACTTAGTAAGATGTACGGAAATGATGAAAAGAAGAGAATTCAGAACTGATTTTCAAGGAACTACAATATTTACAGATCAAACAGTACTATAAGCAGTAAAGTATACTGAAAATGTTCCAGCAATTAAATATATCAATAAAAGAAGAGGAAGATGTAGAGTGTACCTTTCAATCATGCTCTGGGGATAAATAACCTGGATAAAGAGCCTGGGTTTTACAAAATTTGGATCCATGTTTGTGTAAAGTAGATCACATGTCCTCTTTATTCTACAGTATTTGGTTATTTGTCATATTCCAAATAAGTTTATTTACAGAACAATTTGGGCATATAATAAAATATCAATAAATGCCAAATTTATTATTGTTAATGAAAATCATCCACTTGGGATTAATGGTAGATGGAAAGGATATGGTAAAATTTAGGGGAAAATAATTAAAAATGGAGATACTTGAAATATGAGAGAGAATGAGAAATGAAACACATAATAAGTACTTTAAAGAATGTTGTCTCTGGTTCAGCAAAGAGGCTATCCAGAAGACCAATAGGTACAAGGAAAAATGTTCATCACTGCTTAATAAGAGGGATACAGATAGAAAGCACGTATGTCCTACAATGTTTATTGTAGCATTACTTACCAAAACTAGGGAATGGAAATAATCTAAGCGCCCACTGAGAGAGGATTGGATTGATAAGATGTGTTATATCTACATGATGGTCTATTAGTCATAAGAAATGAGGAAATACTGTCATGATAGCAAATTAGAAGTTTGAGGAAATTATGTGTCATAAAGCAAGTTAGAATGATAAAGACAACTATTGGATGTTTACCTAGCTGATGATTTGACAAGGAAAAATCATTTAAAAACTGGTGGACACTAATAGGTGAAGTGGGGCTTCTGAGCTCAAAAGGGATGGGAAGGGAGAAAGGGCAAGGAGTATAAGGGATGTTTTGGTGAGAGGGGGGAAAGTTGTCTAGGAAGAAGCATTTGAGAACTAGGACAGTAATTAGAAGATGTGAGGTTAAGAAAATGCTATTAAAATATGGAAAAAATGTAGAAGATATCGGGATCCTTAAAGGAGTCTTTTGGAAGATATAAAATGGATGTCACTGATTGAAATTCTTGGAAAGATAGTGGGGGAGGAGTCCAATTTACATTTGGAAGCATATTTGTTGATGGAAGATGATATGAACAGGGGAAGAATAGGATAAAAGAAAATGGGGGGGCGTGTGAAAATCATCTTGTAGATTTGATGACATGGAGAAAATATGGTGGTTATTATTTGCTGACTTCTGTTTGTGTCTATAATTTTTATTGAATGTCTACCTCATGCCTTGTATACTCTACTTAATTTGGAAAATATAGGAATACACAGAAACAGGAGCCCTTTTGATTCTGTATTGAAAATATACTGAAGTAGTCAAGATAAAATCAAATGGCCACTAGAAAATTTAGAAAGGTTTTTGCACTGGAAATAGTAATGATTTAAAGAAATGAAGTAATGCAAGTTTGATTAGGGGTGGTAGTAATGAATTTAATGAAAATATGATTGTGGCTGTATTTTAAAATGCAGGTAATGAGATTCTGACTATGTTTTGAATACAGAGCCTAGAGGATTACCTATTCACTGAATGTGTATTTTGAGGAAGAAATGCATAAAGGAGGACTGATATGTTTTGAATTAACTGCTGAAGGACAGAGATTTTGTCATTCATATGGAGGCCTTACGAATTCAGGAGAATGTGAGAGTTGTGTAGTAACTTATTTAGCATGAAATAGTTATTTAGGCGAAGATAAGGAGTGGCCAGATTTAGTTTAGAGTTTAGAGGCAATTTCTAGGTTGAAAGAGAAATTTTATAAAGTAGCATATAATGGGATTTAAAGGCGAGAACTGAGTGAGAGCGCTGAGAAGGTGAATGCAGATAGAAAGAAGACAAGTCTGAAGACTGGATGTACGGTCCTTCAAGTTTTTGAGGTCAGAAAAATGAGCACCAACGAATAGAGGAGACTGAGAGGGAGCTGTGATTTCAGAAAAGGGGAAAAAACTCAGTCAGCTCAACTCAGTGTAGTGCCCTTGAAACCAAATGAAAAGTGTTTTAAGAAGGAAGAAGAGATGGACATTGTGAAATGTTGCTGATAGTTGCAATAAGATGCTAACTGAGATCTGATCCTTGGATTTAACGAAGTGTAAGTAATTGGTGAAAACATGAATGAATTGGGTTCAAGAGAGAACAGGACTACAGGAATTGAAGAAAATTGTCTGAAGAGTTTAACTTTGAAAGAACAGATAAAATGGAGTGGAATTGGAGTTATTCTATTTATGCTAATAAAAATATCCAGTACAAAGTGGGTGATGATTGATGATGAGAAGAGAGGTGATAGAAAACAATCAAAAATTACCTACAAAATGTGAGGCAAGGTTATTTGTTGGAGTGGACAGGGAGGTGGAAAATTTTAAGCTTCAAGAGTCATATTGATTGCATGAATATAGGCTACAGAGAATGAGAGGAAAATATTACAGAAAAAGTGGTATTAAAAAACAATAGAACAGAACAATGGTGAAGCCCAGATGAGGTAGAGATCATGACTTATGATGTTGCTATTATCAGTGGTTATGTGACTCTTTGCCAGTGATGTTTATCTTTAGACTACAATCATAAAGAATGAAGGTGTTTTTTTTTCCTCTTTAGTTAATTGAAGGTTAATTTGTTATAATATGAAGCAAAGAGGGTATGGGCCACTGAGGATGTTTGTTAAATTCTGATTATAATTATGTACTATGCTATCTTAACTGGACATGAAGAGAAATAAAGATAAAAATGAGATTGTAGGTAGGTGAAAATAGTAGGGTTATTGAATAATGTGGGAAAATGAAGTTAAATAATTATTACAGTGTGAGTTGATTAAGTAAACAGAATACCAAAATATTTTCACCAGTGACTAGGATCATTGAATTAATGACTCCAGAGGTGGCAAGTGATGCTGGCAGAATTCAAGAGGTGAGATGACACTAACTACAGAAAAAGGTAACTGGAGGAAAAAAATGTTAAAAATAAAACACCCCAAAATGCTCAAGGAATATAGAAGCCAAAATAGCCTGGCGTTTTTATTGTTTATTGTTTTAAAGATTTATTTATGCATACTATCTTGGGTGTAGGCCAAAGGTGTGGGGGTGGGGGTGAGAGGATTCACCAGACACAGAGTGGGGAGCAGAACAGGCAGATCAACTGAAATACACTGCTGAGGGGAGCAACGGGTGAGGCAGGAGAGGTCTGCTGCACCATGGGGGAAGCTCCCTGGCTGGGGATAGAACTCATGCTGTAGTGGCTCTGGATAGCTTCATAGTGCTGCGACTTAACCTGTTGCACCACCAGGGAGACTCTACCCTGGCATTTTTAAAAACTGGAAGGATCAAGAATGGAGATGAGTGCTATCATCTTGGTGATAAAATTTTCAGTATATGAAGGAATACATAAATTAGCTTAACAGTATAATAGCAGTGAAGGAGAAAAAGAAGAGAACAACTGGTGGTTTAAGAACACAAATTTCCAAAGACAAAAATGGCTCTTATAGGACAAACAAGACTCTGTGGGAGAATGCCCCTTTTATGTTTGGATCTTCAGTTACTCCATTTCATGGCCAATTGGCATTGTCTGCTACAATGCATGTAGTTTTGTCTTGCTCAGTACTATTACTTAAATCACTTAGGAGGAATTTAAAATGATGCCTAAGCAAGGTCTCTTCCCTATAAGGTTTCACTTAATTGGTTCAAAGTGGGGCTTAAGGCAAGTGATACTCACATACAACGAGCAAGAGAGTCCCTTTGTACTTCATGCTGCCTTGCTTTGCTACATTTTCTCCTGCAGATATTTTCTGGTAACATGGTTAGAAATGTGACCTGAGGGCCTCCCTGGTGGTACAACGGGTTAAGTGCAGCGCTGTGGAGCTGTCGCGGCTGTGGCAAAAAAGTTCAATGCCTGGCGGTGGAGATCCCCATATGGCTCAGCAGACCTCTCTTGCCTCTCCTGCTGCTCCCCTTAGCAGTGTATTTTGGTCGATCTGCCTGTTCTGCTCCCCACTCTGTCTCTGGTGAGCCCTCTCACCGCCCCACACCTCTGGCCTGCACCCCAGTTTGTATGCAAAAATAAAATAAATCTTAAGAAAAAAAAAATGTCACCCGAGGACTTCTGGGTTAAAGATCAGTTAGGATATATTCAGGGTGTTTCGTCCTCTTGGATTACCCTTCCCTTCATTCCTCATGTCAGATCTCTAAACCTGCTTCCTAGGAATTCTTTCTTTCCAGGGAATTTCCAAGATTCTTTATCCATACCACCACAAGGTAACACATTTATGGTTTTCTATATCATATTGTATTTTTAATGTATAAATAGATATAATGAAAACACATACTGCAGATTTACCTTTGAATCTCCTAAAACTTCTACCATAGTATTTTTCACTTTAAAAGTGTTTGTAAAATATTTGTTGAATGAGTAAATAAGTACCCGCTTGAATTATTTTCAGCTATTGTAAAACAAAATGGTAGTTGATAAATACTTGCATTACCTATTTTTATAATTGTGATACAGTTCAGAGATCCTTTTTACATAGATTTAGTTACAAAAAATGTTTTAATTAAGTGCTGCTTTAAAGTGCATAAAAAATAATGGACTTAAAAACCGTCCTACCCTATGTAATTATTTAACTTAAAATTTTTGTTTCAACGTTCAAAAGCTAGTTTATTCCAGTTTCCTAAGTTAAATACTCCAGGATAAAAGTAAATATTGGGAGGTCAGAACTTTGGTCTTTGATGTATTAAGGTACATCCTATGGCAATAGTAATAGTAGAAAACTAATTATGCTTCTTTAATAGCAACTCCTTTGTCAGATTCTAATGAAATGCAAAGGAATTTAAAATGTCTTACTCCTGATTAGATTGTTTTTACATTTAGTTTTATTTGCGCCCCACTATCATTGCATCCCTGATATATAGTCAAAACTGATACCAGGATGGCACTTTCAGGAAAATATTAAAGATGCAACTAAATTTTATGACCTTTTACTTTTCAATCCTGTATTCAAAACTGCTTCGAGGCCCTTCAGAAATACTGATGTTTACAAGAATAACAAATTGGTGGAAAACATTGAAACATTAAAATGTTGAACGGCTATAGTACCTCATAAACAAATTCATAAAGAAAGGCAGAGCCAATTAAAAAAAGTAAATTCTTCAGGTACTGTGAAGTAAATCACTGCAAGCCAACCAGTAAAAATAATAGAGCTGTCAAAACAATATAATTTCTGTGCACAAACCAAAGCATATACAATATAATAATAGAATGAAGATCACCTGAATAAATACCTAGTCAGGAATAAACTGTGGAGGAAAATACATTCATTTAGAACTCACTTAGTTCATGGAAACAAACATCTGTTTATAAGTTTGTGGTATTTGACAAGGAGAAGATTATAGTTCAACCATGGCCTCCAATATCTTAAAATATTAGAAGCTTTAGACCTTGCTCAGTTAAATGAGTTACCCAAATGTTCACCTTCCACAGATTGATAATCTGGCTATAGACTGGGACACTTCATCCAGTGTCCTAGTCTGAGAACTGATGAATGATAAAGGCATTTAACTTGATAGATCAGGGTCTTTTGCTAAATAAATTAAAGCAAACAGTAGTAACTGAGCAAGTTGTTGACTGGCCTAATGGGTATTTGTCAAATTAATCTCAGTCAGTGATTGTGAAGAGATGTGTTTCAATTCCATCCTGTTCATTAAAGACAACATTTGTTCTTGGATTCTGAACAGTCATAGAACATTCACTTAGATGAGTGAAATATACAGTATAAGATCACAAAAAGTAGAATGTACTACTGACTTTTACCCACATAGAGCTGTAAACATGGGCTGATATAACATATACTAATATCTATAACAGGAAATCAGTGTGAAGATGCAATGACAGAGCCATTCTTGCAGATCCTTTGAATTGTAAGGCAACGTGGTACAGTTGATCCAAATAACAGTTTTGCGGAAACCAATAAGGATTTTGGAGAAATAGTTTTCATTGACGCTAAGATTACAGAGACTGAACAGAGCCAACAGCGTAATTTCAAAACAGCAGGAATATGTAGGGGGATTACAATTATTTAGAATAGAGATCATAAGAATCTATTGTGCCAAAGTGATTATCTCTGGGACACAGGAACTTCAGATGGTTCTAAAATGATGTAGCAGTGAGAAAAGAATATTCATGGACACAATAAGATTTCTTATACAAGTCAAAATATAAATAAGAAAATGAGGTGAATACAAGTGTTTATTTGAGACAATCTAATATGAAAGAACTGAGCCAAGGTAATTAATTTATCACCATTACCCATGATTATTAAAATGTGCCAAGTTATTTATTCAATACAACTATATCTTGTCTTCTACACAGATGACTTTAACTCACTATTATCTTGCTTTGCCATGATCCTATGTGATCAAGTAACTCTGATTCCAGTTTTAAAGGTTTTTGTCATATCCCCCATAGTCAAAATTCTAAAACCATTCCCCTGTAACTCATGTAATTCAAATAGCATGGCTCTCCTTTTGGCTACAAATGACTTTTTTAGTACTAAAATATGAACTGAGGAATATTTAAAAAAGTATTTATTTAGGCAAAAATGATTCCAATCAGGCAACATCTAACTTAGCAGACAGAATGAAGGTTTGAGGAGCTCTACAAAATGAAAGACTTTTACAGCAAGAAGGGAACAATGAAGTTATACTAGGCAAAAAGAGTGGCTTGGGTTGGTATGCAAGCTTGCTTTATTTTAGGAGATGACAGGTTTCTCTCAGACACATTACCTATATAGTGCTGATCAGGCAAATCCTGATTGATTGGTTTAAGATTCCATTTCTGAGAGAGCCTAAATGGCAGTGAAATTGAGCCTTGGTTTGCTGATGTGGGGTTTAGCATAATCCACCCCATTTAGACTTGTCTTGTTTTTAAAACATAGGATCAACTAATCTGTGTTAGTTAAGCTTTTTCTTACTCATTTAAACTACATTATTTTTGAAAGTAGACTTAATACATCTTTTTTTGGAAAAATCTTTAATTGGCCAAATTCTATAGATTTCAGATTCATTTATTATTTAATAAGGTAGTTGTGTGAGGGCCTCCCTGGTGGCCCAGCAGTTAAGCGCTGCGCTGTAGAGCTGTCAGCAGCAGTGACAAGAGTTCGATGCCCAGCCAGGGACATTCCCACATGGCGCAGCAGACTTCTCCTGCCTTACCCTCTGCTCCCCTCATCAGTGTAGTTCTGATGATCTGCCTGTTCTGCACCCCACTCTGTCTCTGGTGAACCCTCTTGCCACCCCATGCCTGTGGCCTGTACCCCAGCTTGTATGCATACATGAATAAATCTTTAAAAAAAATAAGGTAGGTGTGTGGGGCTAGAAAAAGTCTTAGTATTATATAATTTTGGCTGTTTTGAAACCTCTTAGTTCACGTTTAACATTAATTTGAACTATAAAATTAAGTTAGAGGTAGAATGGCTACCTGGGAAAAAAATGGAATGCTGTCAATTTACCATATTTTCCCTTACTTAGCACCTCCTTCTAGTCAGCTCCAAGCTGAGACATTATCATACCTGAGACTGATAAAGGATAGCTCTCCTGCTTTCTGCTTCTTATTAAGCTCCTGGATACATGTAGAGAGTGCATGGAGAAAATACTGAGTGTCCTACAGCTGTCTGCATACCAAAGTGACTCTTGGAGTGAAACATCCTAATGGAATGACCCATTCTATCTTGTGTTCTGATTGGCTCCAATATGCCTGTATAGTCTTTTAGTGTACAGTTCTCCACCTCCTATTAGTGAATTAATTGATCTTGTGATGCTAATAAAGAAAAAGTCATCTTTTCTTTATAAGAAAATCATCTAAAGATCACCAAACATATTACAACTCTACTTCTTTGACTTTCTGAAGAAAGGATCTAGAATAATACTTATCTTCTGGAAAGGCTGATAATTCTTTGGCAATTTTATCTGAGATGATTGTCCTTCAATAATGCTTTCTAGCTAATGAGTAGACACACATATTAGCTCTATATTTTATTTTCTGTTAAAATTCATTGGAAATGATTTGATTGTTGATATTTGATTGTTCCTTATGCAAGTAAGCATCGTTATCCCATTATATATTCAACAAATATCTATTGAAAATCTTTGTACTGTTAACAATCACACTAAGTCTTACAGTGATAAGTAAATGCAGACCCTGTTTCTACCCTCATGGAGTTTTCATTAACCAAATTGTTATGTAAAAATGTAAAATTATCCACAAATTATATGTGGAATAAGGAGAAGTGTAGATTGACATGTATGCATAAATTTGCATATTTTGTCACAGGTAGCGATCAAGAAAGGCTTCACTAAGAAAATGATTACTGAGTTAAAATCTGAATACAGAGCAAAATTTAAATAAGTGGAGAGTAAGAGGAAAGAGCATGTACAAATGCTTTGAGCAGAAGGAGGCGTGTATAATTTTGGGGGAGAAGCATTTATTGGAAGCAAGGGAAGAACAAAAGAAGAAGGGATGAAAGGTTTTTTAGTAATATTATGAAAAAAAAATCAGCCTGGAGGGATTTGTAAACCTTTTTAGGAATTTAGGCTTTTCCAAAATCATAATAAACAAAAGAAACATTTTATGCTTTATTAAAAGATTGTTTTGGTTGCAGAGTGGAGAATAGGAGATAGAACAGATGAAGCATATACACTTAGGAAGTTATTATACTAGTGGAGAGTAGAAATATAGATAGCTAGAATGGATTAGTAGGTGTATAAGTTCTCAGAAAGGAGGAGACAGCTGCAAGGAACTTATTAAGTAAAATAAATACATATATGAATTGGTTGGGTGTAGGTATCAAGATTATGGTGAGGAAAAAGATAGTGTCAAGGATGGCCCCTAGTTTTCTGAGCCATAACTCCATTTTCTATGACAGGGAAACCTGAAGGACTGATTCTAGTGAGAGACAGTCCAGATGATTGAAATCCAAACATGACAATTTGCTTATGTGTGGTAATTAAAGTTGTTATTCAGTGTATAATGACTTACAAATACGGACACATTTAATACTTATCACTCTCCAGGGAATAAGTGTCCTTAAAATTCCAACTTTAAAATTATGGGAAAATTAAGACAAAAAGAGTTTAAGGTCTTGCCATGGTTGCAATGCTAGTGTCAAAGTGAAGATTTGAACCCAGGCAAGATGGAAAATACATTATATTTTTTATCATAATGTTCCACCTGTCATGAATAAGATTGCTTAAGGACTGAATGTAAATTGGTTGAAAAGTCCATGACTAACTTTTAAGGAATTCTAACATTTAGAGATCAGAAGATGAGTCAAGAAAAAGAAATTAATAAGAAGACAGAAAGGTAGGAAAAAATTCAGGAAGGTATGTGATTCATGAAAATTAAAGTGTTGTGTGAAGCAGAGGATATCAAATATTCCTGAGACATCAAGTAAGATCAGATTTATGGGAAAATCCAAACTTTATATTTAAACTCCTTTGCTTTGCTGGTGACCTTAGTGAGAGAATTCTTCAAAACACTTCAAAGCACTTCAAAGCTGATACCAGTTTGGAGAGGATTGAGGTGTGAATGGAAAGTTTGGAAGAAGAGTAAAGAGATAGTTCTTTAAAATTCTGACTTCAGCAACAGGAGAATTAGGCTTATAGCCATAGTGGGTGGGGGAAGATTTGCTACGTTTTATCAAATAGAAAAGATTGGAATTATCTCAAAGTCTAAGAATCCAGTGAATAGGGAGAGGTTGGCCTCTGGGCAACAATGGGCACATTATTAACATGAATTCCACTCCTCTGGATTATACCTCACACCCCACTCCATATAAATTCCTTTACTTGACTCCTCAGCTTCCTGGCTATTTAACATAAGAGTGTCTCAGGGATCAGACTCCCAAAAGTTCTAATCTCTATCTACATAAGTCCTTGGGGGGCTGCAACCAACTTGTCCAACACTAAAATTTAATTCTTGATTATCTTTTCATCCTTCTATTTGTCCAGGCCTAAGTCCCTGGAGCCATTCTTGACTCTGTCCCCCATCCCTTTTCTAATTTATCAGTGTGGTGTGGCCCATGGTTCTATTCAAAATATAACCAGAACTGTCCAAAGATACCACCATGATCCATGTTGATTCATCTCTCAACTTGCTGCGATAGACTATTGCTGCTGCTTCCTGCCTCCATGTGTCTCCCTTGATTAAATTGAAATAGAGCAACTAGAGTGATCCTTCTAAAAGGTGAGCCAGGTCCTATAACCACGTTTTCTAAAAAATGAATTATGTTTTACAGAAAATGAAATGCATTGATGTTAAGTATAGAATTTGGTCAGTTTTAACAAATAAATACAGATGTGTCATCCATACCCTTAGAGAGAAATCAAGTAGTTCGATCCTTCATGACCTTTCTCATAGGTAGTTTTGCATACTGACACTAATGTAAAGGGGGTCTTTATACATAGGTCTGCAGCTCCTTCTCTGTACAGCTCCCTAATGTCTGTCTTCTCAATTTGGTGAGAACTCCTCTCTGAGTTCATTCCATTTTTACCAGGTTGTATGCAAAATGTGTCTAGGCATAAAGATGAGGAATAATGGAACTCTCCTTACCAATTTTATGCTGTCTGTTGTTAAATACCTGAAAACATTGTTTTATATGTTTTATACAACTTTGTATTGCTTAAAGAGAAAGGTATAGTCTGCTGTTAGATACTCCATCTTGACCAGAAGATGATTCTTATCGTTGCTAACTTAAATCAGATCACTTTACTATCTTGTAAGCAATATGTAGTCTCTTTATATTTACATACACTTAATTAATTTTTAAAATTCCACTGACTTACATTGGTGCTTACTTTGGCATACTGACTCCTGGTAAATAGAATTACTGCCTGTTCTTTCACCATAGATCTTTCCAGGTTTGTCTCATGACACTGAGCTCCTTTCGGTAGCAAGGTATATGTGCTTGTGTTATCCTTCACAGAAGACAGTAAACTTTAGAAAGCAACATGCTATAAATATTTATAGAGTTGAATTGAATATATCAGAGAACCAAGTGAATAAGAATGAATTTTGATGACTATGATTTTATAGTGAACTGTAGGCCCAGGAGATAAAGAAATCTGTTTAATTTTTAATTACTTTTGGGATGTTGTAGCTCTCTAATACATATTTATTACCTGACAGACAGGACAAGCTTCATAATAAGGAACCCATACAGTTGAGATAAATATCCATTATTTTTGAGTTTTTACTGACATTCTTTCTATACCTGCCTTCACAACTAATTCCAGTCCAAATACTCCTCCTTCTTTGGTGAGCTGAGACAGAAATGACCCCATTATTTTAGCCAGTGTATGAATGTCTTTGTTGGGTTAATTTAATGGGAACAACAATTATAAAAGGAAAACATTTATTGTTGTTGTTTTGCTTTTGTCTGGCAGTAAAATTCTGTTTTCCATGGAGGAGCTTGATGGGAAGTTGATAGTGTTTGCAAGGATAGACCATCTAAATTGCTTTCTCAAATGGGTTAGCTAATCCTACAAAAACAAAATAAAACAAAACATATACACTAATGAGAAACAGAATGGAAGGAAATTGATTTTCTGACTGTTGGTACTAACTAGCTACTCATAAATTTAACAAAGTGGTCTGTAGGGCCACCCATACAATTGATTTTGTAACTCTGACATCAATAATGTAATACATAAAAGAAATCAAGTCAATGCTCTGATCTAGGGAAGTGTCCCAAAATGAACTTATCCATAGGTCTGTTCTTTTGTGGCCTTCACCCCATGATGAAATTGAAGTATTGGAGTGATGAAGTTATTAGTCCTTTAACATTTACACTACTTTACCTTTAGCATTTACACTACTTCAAATAGTCATATGCTTTTTTATTTTTTTATTTGTATTTATTTTAAAATACTGTTTAAGTAGATCATATTGTTATATTAAGTGAATTTGTCTCTCAGTTTTAAAGGTTGCTAAGAATATGTTAAAATAGTTAACAAAGCTTTACAGAATTGAAAATAAATATTTTCTTGAAAATAGCATTGTTTGGGACATTTTGAAAGAAATAATATGAAAAGTATGTGTTATTGTCGATATACATACTTTTTTCAGTCTGGTGTGGAAATAAATATTGAAAGTACACTGCAATAAAGTGTATATTATTTGTAATGCACGCTATACCTCAGGCCATTTTCCTTTAAGAAAGAGAATAATATAAACTTGTCTTGTGTTTAAGGTTGCTCAATTGTTGTAGGCCTCTGTTCCTGCTAAAATACTCAATTTTTGAAAGGTAAGCACTAATCTGACATCTAAAGGTCTATTTAAGCAACGAGAAAGTAAACACTTTAGGAAAAATTGGTATAATTATGACTAGATTTCCAGAGTTGCTGCTTCTGAGGATAGATGTGAACCCTTCTTAAAGCTAGTCCATGTTTTGGTTGCATTTCCATTATTATCAGTACAAGACTCTTAAGGCCAGTGACTCTATTTGTGTTGTTTTCTAGACAATTACACAGAAAAAGTCACTTTTGTTGTTAATGCTATCATAGGACTAACCTAATGTGATTATGTCTTAGAAAGGTCAAGAAGTTAATACCCACACAGCCAAACACTGTAGCTCCCAAAAGAAAGGAAAATGAAATAGCACATGCATTTTCTCAACTTAAGAACCTCATTAACAGTCAGCAGTGATTCCTACAAACTGGGGACATAATGGGAAACACATGTGGAGGATGAACAAAATGAAGGACTTAAAATACCAAACTAGAGCTGGGTGAGTCAATGAGCACAATCTATGTGTTAAAATACTTCAAGAGAAAAAGAAAAACAAAACCTACACAGCAATTCCATTCTCATCTCCACCCTTGGTTTTGATCGAGTTGGTTTAAGTTCAGTTTACACATCACAAGGTTTTAAAATAACCCCAGATGATGATAATGAGCTAACAGGTTTGGGAAGCACTGATGTCAGTCTCTTTGATAAAAACACTATTGTTTATAACTATTGTTATAACTGGGATGGAAAATTAGAGAAGGGGTTTCATTTATTTTAAGTGTGTATGTGTGAGTCATTAGAGCAAGGCAGATAGAAAAATACTCATTTTCCCTTATCCTATTTGAAATATTGGAACTACCTCTAGCTTCCTTCTTTCCCGCATTCCCTCCCCACATACAGTCTGAAAATGAAGAATATCTGAAGAATTCAAATACCTGCTTGCTGTCAATGGAATATGGGGCAACATGCCAAGGGAGCACTACCTTCCTCCCAGATTACACTGGTCAACAGTGAGATCATTACTGACTTCAAAAGGCCCTATTCTGTAGTATCTTGGTGTGCTAAACATGAATATAACCCTGAAAATTGTTGATTAGCTCTCGTTTTGAAGATATTTTATATAATTAATTTTATATGTTTCACCATGTAAATTTATCCAGTAGGGCTGCAACAACATCCTAAATCAGCCTAGAACAATGTAATATTGCATTGCATTGCATAATACCATCATGCACACATCACCCAGAGTTGATTGCATCATTTTCTGATGCAATGCAATACTACTGCCAGGCGGCTGCTGAAGTGAGCTGACATCAGCAGTGCGCTATAGAAAGCCTGGTCACAAAGGTTGAGCATTGAAAATATTTTCAGACTTTGTGTGAGGCATTTTAAGCTACTGTTCCATGAATTGTTATTATTTTATCCATTTAGGCACAATACAGAACAGTAATGCCTCCAAAGTGTATTAATAGCGTGGACAATTTCTGCTTTATTTGTGGGGAAGTGACATTTGCCAACCAGAAGAAAAGTATCACTTCTCAAGTGAAGAAGGCTTAGCATCTTTACTTCAGATGCAAGGTTGGTGACCAAGACAAGCCTTGGGCCCTGCATATATGCTGTGCTACATGTGCAACACAGCTTTCACAGTGGTCAAATGGCAAAAGACCATCAATGCCATTTGCAGTCCTGACGGTGTGGAGAGAGCCAAGCAACCACATAAAAGACTGTTACTTCTGTTTGGTTCCTCCTCTTTCCAGAGGAATAATGAAACAGAAGAAGTCGAGAATAATCTACCCAAACATTCTGTCTGCGTTCAGACCAGTTCCACATGGTGAGGGACTTCCTATTCCAGAACCTCCAGCAGAATATTCTCTTGATTCATCTGATGAGGACAAGGGTGAGCCGACTTGTTCTTCTCTTGTTCCAGAAGCATGCTGTGATCCAGATTTTCACTTTGCTGCATCATCAACCCCACACAGTCTAACACAGGAAGAAATAAATGCCCTGGTTTGTGATTTGAACTTATCCGTGAACAAGGCAAAATTGCTAGGATCAAGACTCCAACAATGGAATCTTCTAGAAGAAGGTGTCACAATTACTTTCTATCGAAAGCGCCACCAGCAGTTGGAGCCTTTCTTCAGAAAGGAAAGTATTCTGGTATTTTGTTCCAATATTGAGGGCCTCATGAATGCCTTAGAAAGCACTCAAGACCCACAAGAATGGGGACTATTTCTAGACCCTTCAAAACTGAGTCTTAAAGCTGTGCTTTTACACAATGGAAACTGTCTTCCATCTATTCTATTCCTGAACAGCTGTACAAGAGACAAGCAAAGAAATCTAAGTAGTCTATGACTTGATTTTTTGAAGGTATTAACCATAGGCCTAAAAACATTGGCATGCATTTCGAGATGTAATATCAATTTATTGCAGGTTACAAAAAGAGCTAGAGCCAAAATTAGAATTTTTTTTTAAAGATTTATTTTATTTATACATACAAGCTGGGGTACAGGCCAGAGGTGTTGGGCAGCGAGAGGGCTCACCAGAGACAGAGCGGGTAGCAGAACAGGCAGATCAGAACTACACTGCTGAGGGGAGCAGCGGGCGAGGCAGGAGAGGTCTGCCGCACCATGTGGGATTCTCCCCGGCCAGGCATCGAACTCGCGTCACCGCTGCCGACAGCTCCACAGCGCAGCGCTTAACCGCTGCGCCACCGAGGAGGCCCCCCAAATTAGAATTTGAGTGTCATATTTGTGTTGAGCACATACAAATGGATAGGAAATGACTAATTTTATTTCATTAACATGACTTTTGTATAAATTTGTTGACCAGTGTTACAGGAGACAGGGATTCAGCAGGGTTATTATAGCTCCTCAGTTAGTTCTCTTCACATGGTGAAACACTTGTAGAAAAGGCATAATGTTAGGAGAGTATTGGGGTTAATTGTTAGGCAGAAAGATCTGTGGTATCTGAAATAGTGGAAAATTCATTGTTTAGTTGTGCTTTATGTTTCATGAATCTTTGATTTGAGAAAAAATAGCACGTGATGCAGATTAAGCTAAAGTTAGTATGAGACCAAGGGGCATGATGGTGGGGATGGGGGGGGTCCAGGCTTAAGTGGGCCATGCTCTAAAACAGAGTCTTATCATCTGCCACATAGAGGCAAAGAAAACATCCATGTTGCTGCAGATGGCATGAGTTTATCTTTTTGATTGCTAAATTGTAGAAATAAGCCAGTAGGGAAAAGAAAAATATCGAATAGTTCCATTTATAGGAGGGATATGGGGGAACCGATTAAGAGATCAGGAGGAGAAAATAACAAAAACAACAACAACAACAAAGCCAAAACAAAAACGAGCAAGGCAACCATACATGAGAGACATTCAGCTAGGGAGGGGGAGGACGAGGCTTCAAAACAGGAAAGAAAAGAGCACAAGGAACTATGGTGACGGTTCATGGGTGAATTGGTGGTGGGTAACCCATGGGGAATACACAATAATGTAAAAGATATAAATAAAAAAAATTTAAAAAGACAAAGGAAACATATTCTTGATGTGCTAGATCTTTAACAGAAGTAGTGTGCATAGAGAGAGAGGAAAGGGGGCCTCCCTGGTGGCGCAGTGGTTAAGCGCTGTGCCTTGGAGCTGTTGGCAGCAGCAAAACAAGTTTGACCCCCGGCCAGGGAGATTCCCACATGGTGCAGCAGACCTCTCCTGCCTCGCCCACTGCTCCCCTCAGCAGTGTATTTCCGTTGATCTGCCTGTGTTGCTTCCCACTCTGTCTCTGATGAACCCTCTTGCCACCCCACACCTCTGGCCTATACCCCAGCTTGTATGCATAAATAAATCTTAAAAAAAAAAGAGAAGAAAGGATATTCCTAATAATAGTTTCCCAACAAAAGACCCCCAAATTACCCACCCCCTAGTCAACAAATGCCCTGGCTAACAGGGTAGACCTAAAGTGGGTCTGCTGAGAACCAAAAGTTTGTCACAAATGTGAAGTACCTTCTGGCAGGGACTAGCATGGGAGTGTGTAAGCTTTCCCAGAAAGCTGGGACAAAAGAAAATAACACATTAAGATGAAAGCTGCCATTTTCAGTTTCCCACATTTCTCACCCACATGTCTCTTTCATGTGTCTCTAAATGTCTTTCCTCCATGTTTCTTCTTTCAAGTCCTCCCAAGTCCCTGGGTGCAATTCAAAACTGGATAAGCAAGAGCCTTCTCAGAGCCCACCTGCCTTCCCTAGCTTCAACTGGTCACTCAGCTCTTCCCCTAGTGCCTAGTAGCTAGTCCAAGGTGGCTTCATATAAGTGGGCATGTGGAACATGGTACGTCCCCTAATAGCAATGCTCTTGTGAGGTCAGTCTTCCAGAAGGGTCAGGTAGCCTTTCTTCAATGTGCCGAGATTAGGCCTCTTGTCGTTTTGATGTGGAACTAGAGATCAGTCAGGACCCTGCATACCTCAGGAGGTCTATAACCATTACTTAAAGAATTCAGATTGTTTTCTAGTTGAAAGCATTGAGGGCCTTGGAGACTGAGGAGGGGCTCAGTCCTTGTGTGAGGCCTAAGCCTGCCATAATTGAAGAAGAGATCTTCAATCTCCAAGCATCCATTATTTTCGTAATTGAAGAAGCAACCAGTACTCCCTTTTTATAACATAGAGGAATGTAGTCTTGGGGGTGGGGATCTCATCCATTTATAGGGATCAGTGAATATGTCCTCTTTTTCTGAGACTCAAAGTCTTTACTCTCAGATTAAGGAGGATATAACCACCTTCTTGTCTATTATGTGAAAATTTCTCTGTCTCTCCTATATGCTCATGTCCCTTATTCTTTAAAGTTTATAATCATGTAAATTCACTACCCAAATGTTATTAAATTTTGGCCTTTTCTTCTGTTAATCTTTCTGATTTAATTTTTTCACCCAGCTAGCCTCAGAAGAATTTCTTCTATGCACATATACTAATAGAATTCCCAGTTTAAGTGCTTGCAAAGTAACATCATCACTTAATTGAGCTGATGGTGGGGGAAGGATTTAGCACATTTATATCTAAGATGGTTAAAACTGAATAAAGATACTTTTGACTTAATATGGGAAGGAAATAAAATCAAGTAGCACCGCTGTTTTCTACAATCTAGGCTTATCTATTAATAGTACTTACTAGATGGGAGTCGGTGCCTCTTGGTCTATAAAATTATCTTTAAGTCGCTTTCTACCCCCATTATGACTCTTAAATGAGCTAATCTAATCTCTGTATAGTTAAGGAGTTTTCCTGCTTTGTTACCGAGTTTACCATGAAGACAGTTGACAGAGGAGAAAGTGATGTCAACCAACACTGTGTGTTACCTGATACTTATTCATTTGACATGTTTATATTTCTCCCTAGGCATACCAATTAAGAGGGTTCACTTCCTTCTGTTAAAAAATTGACTAAGAGTTGGTTGCTGATCCCATCACAATGCCCAAGGTCATTGTTTAATAGAGCAAATTGTCCAATTATAGAGTGAGCAGAAACAATAGGAGAAACATGATAAAAATACTTTAATTAGTGTGTTCTGCCTAATGAAGAGGTTCTTTCCCAGAAAGTCTGGACTATAAGATTTAACTAATATTTTCATTTCTTGTCAGGATCATTCTTGGGGGACGTGGTGGGGGCAGGCGGGCTTTCAGGGGTTTCCAGCCTGCCCAGTGCTCTCCATAACCAGAACCTTTTCTAAACACTAGTTATCTTTAACAAACTCAGTCCTCACAGCAATATAAGAAGGGGGAAAGTAGTATTTTACCCATTTTACCCATTGTATAGATGAGGAAAGTAAACTATTGAGACAAGACTACAAAGAAATGAGAGCTCAGTTGCTTCAGAAGTTGAAATGATTTGATAGAACAGTTGTTTCTCCTTTGCTAAACAATTTTTGTTGTTGTTGTAGTGGATTTACATTTATTTCCCCGAAAGATATGTTCAAGTCCTAAACCCTAGTACCTATGAATGTGACCTTATTTGGCAGTAAGATCTTTGCATATGTTATCAAGGTAAGGTTAGCTCATATTGGATTAAGGTGGGTCCAACATCCACTGACTGTTGTGTTTATAAGGTAAAAGAGAGGGCTATTTGGAGGCAGGGAAACACTCACAGAGGGGAGATAGTCATGTGAAGATGCAGACAGACATTGGAATAATATGGCTACAAGTCAAAGAGCATCAAGGATTGCAGGTAACCACCAGAAACTAGGAGGAAGCAAAAAAGGATTCTTTCTAGCTCTTTAGAGAAAGATCATGACCCTGCTGACGCCTGGATTTTGAACATCTATCCTTCAGAGATTTGAGAAAATAAATTTGTTTTATTTTAATATAGCAATTTGTGGCAATTTGTTGTGGCAGCCCTAGAAAGTTGTTATGATGTTGCTATTTTTTATGGTGTTTTATATTTAATTATATGTATACCAAGATAAGGAATGGCGTAGTACATCCATCTTCTTTTCTTCCTCTATTCTGCATTCTTTTACCATCCTATCTTCATTCCTTCTCTATTTTAGAACCAGAACTTTTTCCCAGTGAAATCTAATATACATGCAATCTACTTGTTGATTTATTTCCTCAGATTTTCAAGTGTCTCTCTCATATAAGTAACTAAAAGGATATTCTGGGAGAACTTGGGACGTACCTAAACCTACAGCAGAATAAATTGGGGGGTAAATGATCTCTTGGCAGATTAGGGCCTGAATAAGTTAGGGGTGACAGGATTAGGAAATCTTGTCCTTACTACTTATTTACCCACATACTTAGGCTTCCGTGAACACAGCAACACAGTGAAATATTTATCTCTAACCATGAGTTCTTTCTGTTTTCCTGACAATTTTTAATGACCTGTAAAGCATTTATTTTGCTTTATTTTTTATCCTTTTTTTAAACTTATATATATATATATATATATATTTAATTTATATTCTTTACATTATTGTGTATTCTCTATAGGTTTCCCACCACCAATTCACCCATGAACCATCATCATAGTCCCTTGTGCTCTTTTCTCCTCTGTTTTGGTCCCTCTTCCTCTCCCTCCCATGCAGAATGTCTCTTATTTGTGGTTGCCTGCTAGTTTTTGTTTTTGTTTTGTATGTTATTATCTCCTCCTGATCTCTTATTTGGCTCCCCTATATCCCTCCTATAATTGAAAATATTCAATATTTTTCTTTTTCCTTCCGATTTATTTTGCTGAGCATGATCCCATCTAGCTCTATCCATGTTGCTGCGAATTGCATTAGTTTATCATTTTTGACTGCTGAATAGTTTTCCATTGTTTACAAGTACCACATCTTCTTGATCCAGTCATCAATTTTTGGGTATTTGGGTTGTTTCCACATCTTAGCTATTGTAAATAGTGCTTTTAATGTAACTTATACAGGAAATTCAAGCTTACAAACCCAAGACTTAAATTGCTGTCTTCTCTACTAAACCTACTTTTTCTTACTTGCCTCTGTCTGGTTAATAATATATATGCTGTTAGGTGACACTTCTTGAAAGCAGCTTTGATTTTTTTCTTTGCTATTTTCCTATCTTTGAACGGTTAACTCAGTACCATTCCTCATTTTTAACAGGTTATTCAAATATGTTTCTTTTGATAGTTTTTGCCACCACTCAAGTTGAAGTTGCTATCATTTCTTGACTTTCTTGATTGGGCTAAAACAATAAACTTCATCCTTGATGTGCTTTAATATATTCTGTATTTCACATGGACCATATTGGTTCTTTGAATTGATCCCTGTAATTGTATTCTTTAAAAATATTGGCAGCAGTTAGTGTTGATCCCAACTCTCATTTTCTTTATTTAATTTTCTTTAGAGCACAATAAAGTTAGGAGATAATCAACAACCACTTATTAATTTTTTATTATCCAGGTATTAAGTGGGGAAGTAGAGTTTTAGTTTCCAGTTTGGATAAATGGAAACTATGTTCTTTTTTCACTATTTCAAAAGAAGAATGTTGTATCAAAAAGAAAAGCTCTTTAAAAAGAAATTTTTAGACTCTCTCTGGGAAAGAGTAAATATTTAATTAAAATCGCTTCCATAACTTGAAAGCTTTATAATGGGAAATGAAGTTTAGAATGGTAACACTGACATTAATAATACTACATTTTTTAACCCTACATGATAAATATTAAACTTTGCAAAGCATTATAGCAGAGATTTCTAACGATTCAAGAATTTCACTTATCCCTAGCCACACAGTCAAACAGCATATCACTCCTCTTTTATGCTTAGATGTGACCATTTAATTGAGTTTTAATGAATGAAAGATGAGTAATAGTGATATGTGATTGACACATTTGAAGCTGCAGTTCTTTGTTCTTTCAGAAGACTAGGAAGCAGTATTTGGGCAACACTGGCATCTACAAATTGAAGATGGCAGGACAAATATTCTAGTTAGTGTAATATACAGCAATACAAGAAGAAAATGTTTATGCATCTAAAATACATAAAAATATATTTTATCAAAGTTTTATTTTGTTTTCATTCTTATTCTTTTTTTTTAAAGATTTATTTATTTATACGTACAAGCTGGGGTACAGACCAGAGGTGTGGGGTGGCAAGAGGGTTCACCAGAGATGGAGTGGGGGAGCAGAACAGGCAGATCGATGGAAACACACTGCTGAGGGGAGCAGCGGGCAAGGCAGGAGAGGTCTGCCGCGCCACGTGGGAATCTCCCTGGCCGGGCGTCGAACTCGCGTGGCTGCTGCCTACAACTCCACAGAGCAGTGCTTAACCGCTGTGCCACCGGGGAGGCCCTCTTATTCTTAAATGGAGTTATTCAGAGGTGAGGGTTTACATAGTAGGGAACATTTAAATTCCCCAAATGTTTTCTAGGGTGTACTATCAGACATGGATAGGGAGAAGATCATCTCATTCCTACCTCCAATTCGGAAGCTTAGAGTCCAACCCTCTGTTAGAATCAGTTAAGGTTTTTAACTCATAATCTTGCCCAAATTAATCTGGCTAATTATAGTCAGTTTATTGTATCTTGTCAACAATTTGATTTTTAAAACTGTTTCAATTATGGGGAATTTCATAGGATTTGGTAACTTTCATGGCAAGCAGGAAGAAATGTTGAGGGCATGAAACAGTTATCACATCTTTCATCTTTTGCCACTGAAATGCTGGCTAGTTGATTTTTAAACTTTTTTTTCAAGTAAAACATTCTCAGATAATATTAGTTGTATGCTACCTAATCAAAAGATTAGACTAATACTGGTGAAGTTCTGTTACTTCTGGGATTTGGAGTGGTTTATGTTTTTCTGATTTGTTTCAGTTTTAAAAGGAGATGTTCTACATTATATTCTAAATTAAAATGGATGCAAAATATGTTTTAAAGAGGTTTTATTTATGTATACACAAACTTACATGTGCGTTTTCAATATCTTCATGTAAGTTTTATGTCGTATTTATTTATGCAGTCTATAGGTAGTGCTTCAGGGCCTTATGAATTTATAAATCATTTCAGTAACTCATCTCATTTTAAATCTTTGGTCTAAAGGTTAAATAAAGATACTGGCTTAGGGAACTTACCATGTAAGTAACATGGGGATCTTACTTGCCATGAAATTATTCTATCCTTCTTCATTGGAAATCAATGTTTTGATAAGGGAAGGAAGAACAAGTGGGAGTATGTTCTAGTGTCACAGCAATTGAGACTGGAGATAATGAGGGCATCAGAGAGATGGAGGTCTTGTGAGAAGAAAAGAAATTAATATGAAAGAGTGGTCAAAACCCAGCCATTTACTTGGTGGCTGACGGATATAGATGAACTGAAGCAAAGTGCCAAAGACTTTAATGTTTCAGAGTCATAACAAAAACCTATTAACAGGTTGTTCATAATTTTTAATAGGACCCAATCAGTGGGCTTGCCTTTAACGGCCTGAAGTTTTACATATTAATATTTTTAAATTAATGATATTTGCCCCTGAATTCTCCACTGCTAAGCTATTATCTTCATTTTTTTCTCTTGAAATTAGTTCCTTTGTCCAGTCATATCTACAGCCACTGTCACTGTCCCTTAGTACTTGACTATTTACATTTCTGACCCTTACTGATTTTTTCTTTTTAAGATTTATTTATTTATGCATACAAGAGCTGGGCCATAGGCCAGAGGGGTGTGTGTGTGTGGGTGAGAGGATTCATCAGAGATAGAGCGGGGAGCAGAACAGGCAAATCGACCTAAATACACCACTGAGTGGAGTAGTGGGCGAGATAGGAGAGGTCTGCTGCGCCAAGTGGGAAGCTCCCTGGCCAGGGAACTTGTGCTGCAGTGGCTGAAGACAGTTTCATAGGCTAAGACTTAACCCCTTGTGCCTCTTATTGATTTGTCTCTGAGACTTTCCTCATCTTCAGTCTTTTTGCTCTTGAAGGATCCCATGTCCCAGACAACTCCATAGCTTCTGACTCTCATCTCCATTCTGGCCGTGGGTACATGGAACTCTCATCTGGATTCAATCTTTCTGCCCCTTCTTTTATTCCTCTTTCCACCTCCAGACTTTATTGTGTTATTTCTTTTTTTTTTTTTCTGGTTCCATCCATACCTGACATACATAAATGTACTAAAAAATTACCACCTAAAACTTTTTATCAAAAGTATTTAACATGTTCTTTATCAATATTTTCACAAATAAAAGGAGAGGGATAGCACCAAAATTGAAAAAGAAAAAAAAACAAAAGAAAACCTCATATCACTTAAACCTCGTTTAAAAAAACGAGGTCATAAGTAAGACATATTTTTTCCTGACTTTCCTTTGATGAACAAATTGTATGTGTTAAACTCTTGTGTTTCGGGCCTCCCCAGTGGCGCAGCGGTTAAGCGCTGAGCTGTGGAGCTGTTGGCAGCGGCGATGCAAGTTCGTCGCCCGGCCGGGGAGAATCCCACGTGGCGCAGCAGACCTCTCCTGCCTTGCCCGCTGCTCCCCTCAGCAGTGTATTTCTGATCTGCCTGTTCTGCTCCCCGCTCTGTCTCTGGTGAACCCTCTCGCCGCCCCACGCCTCTGGCCTGTACCCCAACTTGTATGTATAAATAAAAAATAAATCTTAAAAAAAAAATAAACTCATGTGTTTCACTGAAGATTTGTATACAAGAGGATCCAATACTTGCCCACATTTTAAACATAATAGATTAGTGGAATGAATGATTCAGAGTTGTTAAGGATCTCAAAATATATCATATGCATTTCATAACTAGTTGGTTAATACCGGGAATTTCATTTAAAAAATACTTTGGCAAACTTGTTTATAGAGTGTTGATAACTAACAATTATTTAATCAGCAGTTTTGTTATAAAAGTGAAGAAATACTGAATTAGGTTATAATTTTATTTGTCCATAGAAACAATAATTATAATATTGAATCTTTATGATTCCTGTACCATCACATTCCTTGTAAAGGTCTTTGATTAGAGGACTTCTGTTAATAATTTATTGTAAAAGTACCCCTGCATTTCACACTCAATGAGAAATATGGTTTAGTGTCATCATTTGGTAGTGTAATTTTCAGTCTTTTAATATAAATTATTAATTTTTTCATGAAAAACTGTGAAATCACTGATATTTAGGTTTCCTATCTTTCAGTCTTCTGAAAAGGTTTTTCATCCAGACTGAATAGTTTCTGTTTTCATTTTTAAGAAATATCTCCTTATTTAATTTCATTTCAATTTTTGTGCCTAGAAGTTCATAGGGATAATGTGGGGATAAATCAACTTTTACTTGAAAATTCAAATTTGTAGAAAATCAGATTGATGCTACATGCAGCCATGGAGATGCACATCTGCACTGGGTAGGCCAACCAACTGGTGGCTGTTGACCATGACCACATGATAGGATGCTAGTGCAACTGAATCTTTAAAATATTTATATTTTATTTTATTTATTTATTTTAAAAGATTTATTTATTTATGCATACAAGTCAAGGTACAGACCAGAGGTGTGGGGTGCCCAGAGGGTTCACCAAAGACAGAGCGGGGAGCAGAGCAGGCAGATCAGAAACACACTGCTGAGGGGAGCAGCGGGCGAGGCAGGAGAGGTCTGCCAGGCCATGTGGGAATATCCCCGGCCGGGTGTCGAACACGCGTCGCCGCTGCCCGCAGCTTCACAGTGCCTAACTGCTGTGCCACTGGAGAGGGCCGTATATTTTAAATTTAAATAAAATGTTCAAATATTTAAAAATATTTAAAATTCAATTTTAAATATTTTAGATTTTAGTAATTTTGATAGTGACTGCCATGCTGGGAACCCAGGTATAGAATACTCTTTAAAATTTTTGAATAATTTTCTAATTAATGTACAAACATGATTAAGGAGACTTCAACTCTCACCACTACAATTTTAGAAACGATCAGAGATTGAGCTATATGCCATGAAAATATTCCAATACATTTTCTTTAATATTTGATAGAGCCACAAATTTCTATTTTCAAATAAGTGACTCAAATGATGTGTATAGAAGGATACTTATAATTATGTTATCCAAAATAATTTTCTTCCATAATTGTTTCTTTCATATGATCACTGCTTTCAGCTTTTATGGCATTCCTTTTTTAAAATGAATGACTTTTCATAAAGACATCCATTACACTTTCTAGGACCAAGTGACTTCCTCCTAAATGCCTGCTTTTAAAAATACATTTTTCAAGTATTTATTTCAAGACTTTTAATGATGAAGACCTCACTTGATTAAAATACATGTTTCATTTGTTGGCATTTTGAGAGTGACAGGCATGATTTTATATAGGCAAAATAATTTATAAAACCTGTCACAAAATTGAGACAGTTATTATTATGTATCTAAGGAAATTCCCATCAGAGCAATTGTCCCAAAGTACATTTGAACTGTGGGTAGAATAATTGACATAATGTTATTGTGAGCATAGTCCCATATTAGTGACTGATGACATATTTTAGATCTAATAAAAAGTACTTGAATTTCATTCTTAGAATTTTTAGACTATTTCCTTTGCCTTGTGGTTTATTCTAAACATTATAATGCACTATTGCTACACTGTTTTATTGCACTGATACTTTCTAAGGTTTCTATTTCTGGAATATGGAAGCATGAGGTAAAGGAAATAAACTTATTGATTCAAAGATGGAAGACTATAAATTATCATTGCTTTTGTTCATGTTAGATATACTAAAGCATTTCAATCTTTAGTTACATTATATATACACATATATGATTTTATTTGGATGAAATATTTATAAAATGAGTAACAATTGAAGTATTTATATTTGCTATTTTAAACAACAAACATTTTCTACTGGCCAATTTTTTTTATATTTCATTTATTTTTTAATATAAGTCATGTACAAGTGACACAATATGTTGATTGACTGTATATAGATACACTAGTGAAATGTTATTAGTGAAATGTCACTTTAAGGAAAACACAAGTATATAAATTATTTCATAAATGTGTTATTTAGGACATAGATTGGCTGGGAAATGTTGAAAAAGCTTAGAAATAAACTTCATGTAATATGCATAAGAAGCATTAGAAAAACTGCATCCTGTACTGTTACTTCCTGCTGTGAGTATATTTTTAGGTAGGTTAGTATATTTCTTTAAACATTTAAAGCTAAATCTCCCATGTTTAATTCTACAATGAGAAATAAAAGGATTGCTCACTGCTATTAAATTTCATATTTTTACAAAGTTTGATGTATTAGCATTAATGAGTAGAAAGAAGTCATTGATCCAGAAAAGTAAACCATATTAAGTTGGACACACACTGATATTTTAAAATGATTATCTGCGTTCATAGGTTTATATTAACTTTTTTCCTAATTAAGAACATGCAATATGTAATCATAGGGAAAGGTCAGTCTTAGTTTTAATTATTTTCCCAATGTAGTTAGACATTTATTCTCTACAGATTAGAGTTTGCAAGATTAAAATACTTATTATTTAAAGGTCAAGTATTAAACATAAATGAAGGACATCATACATTAAAATGTACTCCTAATGAAAGCTATACATATATTTGTATTCTATATAAAAGATGAGAAATGACAATAAATTGCAAGACCAATGAAAATAATTAGATGTTTTAATGATTGTTTTTCTTCTGAAATTCTGCATTTCAAAAAATGGTATTACATAAAAGCAGATAAAAATACCCAAACCAATGGTGAAAGTCATTTTTAAAAATATATGTTAAATATGGGTTTAATATACAACTTTATATATATATTTTAAGATTTATTTTATTTATTCATAACAAGAGCTGGTGTGTAGGCCAGAGGTGTGGGGGCTCGAAGAAGAAGATTCACCAGAGACGGAAGTGGGTAGCAGAACAGGCAGATCTACTGAAATACACTGCTGAGGGGAGCAGTGGGCAAGGCAGGAGAGGTCTTCTGCACCTTGTGGGAAGCTCGCTGGCCGGAGATCGAACTCGTGCTGCAGTGGTTGTCAATACCTTCATAGTGCTGAGACTTAAGACCTTCTGCCACCAGGGTGGCCCTATTCATATATATTTTTGATACGTATTTTACATAGGCAATTTTGGAGCTGTACTATATATGTCTATGCTGGTTGCTTGTAGGAACTGAAATTACATACTTACAAACTTATTTCCTACATTTGAAACAAGATGAAATATGGGCAGAACTTACAGTTTGAACCGTTATATTTCTACAGTGACCTATCATTTATCATATCCTAAATACCGGGTGTTGAATGTAGTATGTTGTATAATATTTAGTGCAGCATATCTTTAGTAAGTATTACTTTATCTTTTGTCTTAAAAAGTTAAAACTCTTTCACAGTGAGCACTAATTGGAGGCAAGGGATTTTTAAAATGATTCTTAATGGAATATGGGAAAAGCAAGTGAATACCTAAAGAAGAATCCAGAATCCAAAGAATAGCACAGAAAATTTATCTCATCAGCAGTACACATCACAACAAAAAAAAAGGTAAAAAATGGAAGGTCAACACCTGGGGAGGATAAAATTGGATTGTTGACTTTGATAAATTGGAGAAGTTATGAAAAACAAATGGAACTGACATTCAATAGGAACAAGTGTAGTGTAATGCAATTAAGACACACAAAAGAGTTGCATGAACGCAATGAGCGGCAGTATAGATTGCACTGTGTAACATTCATGGCATTCTCAAGTAGGAAAGGAACATGAAGGTCATTTTATAGAGGAATAAAGGGAGCCTTTACTCATCAGTGTAGACATCATCAGTGAAAACTCATCAGTGAAAGACATGGGAATATTATAAATATCTTTGGTCAATCAACTGATGATTGCCCTTAACATCTGAATCTAATAGGAAATGGGTGAAAGCATCATATTTTTTTTAGCATAACAGGCTCTCCACTCTCCAATACCCAATCCACAAACAAATCTTTCAGCATCAGTAAAAATTTATTCTGAATTTCTTTACTTCTCTCAACTCAAGTATTTCTGTACTAACGCAAAACACCATCATCCAACCTCCCCAACGGCCATTTTCCATATGGAAAGTGATTTCTTTACCAGATAAACCATAGCATGTTTCTTTGTTTATAAAACCTACCGTGACTTAATGGCAATGAAATGAAAAACCTCTGAACGTTGCTAGCTGGTCTTCGCATGATCTTGTCCTGCCCCTCGTCTTTCTACATCTATTCCCGCTTTCTTTCTTTTTGTTCCTAGAACAAATTATACTTGCATGTGCTTTTTTTTTTTTTAAAGATTTATTTTTATTTATACATGAAAGCTGGGGTACAAGCCAGAGGCGTGGGGCGGCGAGAGGGTTCACCAGAGACGGAGCGGGTAGCAGAACAGGCAGATCAGAAATACACTGCTGAGGGGAGCAGCGGGCAAGGCAGGAGAGGTCTGCCTCTCCATGTGGGATTCTCCCCGGCCAGGCGTCGAACTCGTGTTGCCGCTGCCTACAGCTTCACAGCGCAGCACGTAACTGCTGTGCCACCGGGGAGGCCCTGCATGTGCTTTTTGATGATTCATTTTTTGTTCCTTAATTAAAAAGACTGTTGCATGGTGTGGGACATATCCAGTCTGGCCTGGGATAACATCTTTAATGTTTCTGTATAATTTGATGGAAAATTTTCAAGTTTGATACGAAAAAAATAAAGTTCCTAACTTTTTTAATGTTCAAAATGTAAAATAAATTTATAAGAAAGCACATTCCTGGTGTAACTAAGTTAATATCTGGATGATTGAGAAGAAAGAGCAGATTCTTTCCCCAATATGAATACATCTGTATTCAAGGTCATATTTTGTTTGAGCTTTGTCACTTTTCACATGAAATTAATTTTTCTTTGCTGACTATTGTCGTAATAATTGGATATCCACTCCATGGAAAGCAATTCTGTGATGTTCCAGTCAAATCTCTGCATTTAAATAAAAACTTAACAGAGCAGAAAACAGAAGAAAAACATGTACACTGAAGAGGTGCTGTGTGTTCCCTGACTCAGGGTGAGCACAATTCCACTGAGCAGAGTCAGCTCAGCCAAGCATACCTTCCTTTTGTTTGCTGCTGAAGGTGGCAATTACCAGGGACCATTTATTTTTTCTGCCTTGTACTATTTCTTTGCTTTAACACTCAAACTTTGGAAGCTGCTCAGGAGCACAGATCTGGGAGAGCTGAACAATACTCATTATATAACCAAACAGTTCATTAAACATAAACTGAATGTAGGACTGTGGCTGCAGGCAACTGTCTGGTGAAACTTTCTACAGTCAGGTTATCTTAAGGTTGGTGTCAACTAAGTAAGTTCCTTTTATGGCAGTATCTTCTGGGCTCAAGCATATTTCAAGATATAGGAAAGTGATTAATTTGGGAATCTTAAATATTCAGCATACCTGTGAGTACAGCTTTGGGACCATTTATAGAATAAGAAATATTTCTATCATTTTCAGTTGGATGGGTGAGGAGCCTTAATAATTCCATAATTCTCAGCAATATATTTAAACATAAATTACATGCATTTTTTAAAAAAGTGCTGTAAACATATCACTACTTAATGGAATAGAAGAAATATTTTTGGTAACTATGATAATATATTATAATAGAAAATATATTTATGTACTTAAACTGTTAAATAAAGTAGATAACAAAGAAAGTTGCAGGGTGAAAGTTGTTATTTTTCGTTTTATATTATAAGAAAGTGCTCTTTTGCATAATACTTATTAGGCCAGAATACTGTTAATGTGAATAAATTATGTCAACTTTTTGATGAAGAAATAATGAGATGTTTTCTACTCTTTTTAAATGGTTTATTTGCTAAATTTTGTATTTTGGAGCTGGGAGGGACATTAAATATCATTTAGTGCACTAATTTCCTAAATTATATATTGTGAGGTCTGAAAATTCTGAGCAAAAAATAAAATAAAATTAGAATAAGGCAGGTTTTGGCATGCAACCACCTCAGTTGGTTTATCTAATGCCTGCCTGACTTCACATAATATTTAGTGCCACGATGCTCTTGGATCAGCAACATCTCCTGAATTGATTTGGGCTGGTGCCATCATTAACATCCTGAGAGAACCATGTTCTCTTTTAACCAAAACCCAGAGAGTAAAATATTTATAAATTACAAGACCTCATTATACAATTAATGGAAAACTGCACAAGGAAGCATAAACGGCTGCGTCAGAGTCGCCAAGGCGTTACAGGTGGTGCCAGGTTATTGGCTTCAGAGATCTGCTCTTTCTGCTACCCCACTTTACTTTCATCAGTTGAGATGACCAGTACTTTGCATCTTTCCCCTTAAACTCCAATACCAGGCTACTAGCTAGCAAGAAACAGCAACGTGAGCCCTTCCTTCAAGGGTTTGGATTTGGGCAGCAGAGCTGTTACGTATCAATGGCTTTTGTGTTCCCATGATTCTCCCTCTAGTGAAGACCATTTTATGTGAGTTCTGAAATAATTTTTAACTGTCACATAGGATACTTCAAAGACACAAAGAAAACAAAATGTTTTAGGGAAGAATTTAACTTGTCTGGCAATTTCAGTATCTCACTCTCTGTACTCTCATATCACATGCATGCACATAAATCTTTTGTGAGAAGTATGAATCTTTTGTGAGAAGTATGAGTCCCACAACAAATGACCCAAGGACATTATGAAGATTCTACAGGGATGTTCCAGAGATGCTCCTTTGCTCTTCTGAAATAGTGATTATTTATTGTTTGAGACCATACACAATATTGAACTGTCTCTATTTTCTTGCAAGCACATATATCAGAGTCAGATCTACACACGGGAGTACTTTGTTGATATTTTATACTGTTCATGTGGAGCCAGGAAAATTGATCATTGTTTATGTATATTATGTATGTTGCCCTACATATATATACATAACATTTTTGACAAAGATATGAGTAACATTTTTTTTGCATTTAAGGAAAAATTGTTTATTTTTTTCTTCCCTCCCCCAAGTTTCTGTTTAAGTGATTTCCTCAACTGTAAGTTGATATTTCAGAGTCTCTTCTTTGACTGTAAAATTATATAACATTTATAAATCAGAGTGATAATTCATTTCTGCAATATTTAGCATGATGAATATTGTTTGTAACAGTATGTCACAATTTCTTCATGCAACTTCTATTATTTTAGTCGTGGGCTATTCTTGACTTTAAATTTTTATAGCGCTGTATAGGTGTTTTGAGAGAAATGGTATATATCAGTCATGATATCTCAAGAACTGTAGTGTTCTCATTGTATGCATTCTAATAAATGTTCATTTATGTAGCTTTAAAATATTTTTTTTTAATTTGAGGCTTTAAAATTACAAAAGCAGCAATATGAAAGAGAATAAAATATGAAATTCTATAAGGAAAAGGTTCATATTTTCTCTCCTGCCCTCTGTAATGTTCTATGCCTCTCTTGTACTATCTATAGCGACTGTAAGGTAGTACAGCTATTCTGTTTTCTCAATACTGACAGAAAAGTTTAATGTGTAACTATAAAAGTTTTCCCATTTTCTTTCTGCAAACCCACATGCATATCATTTTATCACATCTACTAAGGATTTTTGAACAATTTTATTTTTTCTTATGTGCATAAATATTACTGCTTAAAAATTTGAACTTCTCTGAGAAAATGTTTGCTTATTACATTTAAAGAATGGTTTTAAAAACACTTAATATACTCTTATGGGAAGTGATATAAAACATTTCTGTTAAATTAAGTTATATTTTAGTAGTGTTTGTTTGCTACTGGGTGTGTGAATATTTTGCTATTGACTGGCAGTTTATTATTCGTGTGAAACTTCTGATCTTTCAATATTGCATGCGTGCTTTTTTATAACTGCATAATTTTATTCTTAATACCTTTTTTTCTTAGTCTATCAAGCCTTACCTGTTTAATTGATTTAATAAACATTTTTATGTTTTTTTCTATTTTAGTATGGGTATTTGCTTCATGAATTTTAACTTTCAGATTTATAGTTTCTCATTTAAAATTATTTAATATAGTACCTGGTTCATGAATTTTCTTTATTAGTGAAGAAGGTAATTAATACCTACACAACTTATCTGAGTGTAGGCTTTTTGTCAAATATATGTGACATATTCTCTTATATTGTTTCTTTCATCATTTATAATTTCCATTTTCATAATATCCTTGATTCAAGGAATTTTTATGGGTTTTGTCTTAATTTCTGCTTTACAGTAAATTTTAATTGTCTATTTGTGTCATTATATCAAAATAGTCTCAGCAAATATTGCTAGTTGAATCATACCTTTTTAACTGGGTGGACATTTATACTGGAAAACCCAAGACACAGGTTTTAAAATGTGATATGATCATTCAAAAGAAAATGTAAAGTCTTTAGCTGAGGAATACAAGGTGTTAAATACACACTAAATCAATATTTTGATTATGTTTTACAAATCTTTTTGACCTTACTTATTGTGATCTCATTATTCTGATCCAATTTGAGAAATATATTGTATTTGTCTTATACTTTCCATTTATTTTGATTCGATTTTATTATTTGCAATTTCAATGTTATTTGTGCAAAAGGTTTAGCTTCCCCTCTCAATTGTTCTTCATAGATGGAATATATAAAATATACAAATATATATTTAATTTTATTTTTTACTAATATATATCTTTGTTTTTTGTTATTTGACATTGAATTCTCTCTGTCTGGTATTAATATTATAATACTTCCTTTGTATTTATATTTACTAAATTTTTTTAAAGATTTATTTATTTATACATACAAGCTGGGGTACGGGCCAGCGGTGTGGGGCAGCGAAAGGGTTCACCAGAAACAGAGCAGGGAGCAGAACAGGCAGATCAGAAATACACTGCTGAGGGGAGCAGCGGGCGAGGCAGGAAAGGTCTGCCGTACCATGTGGAATTCTCCCCGGCTGGGTGTCGAACTCGCATCTCGAGCTGTTGACAGCTCCACAGCACAGAGCTCAACTGCTGCGACACCAGGGAGGCCCAAATATTTCTTAATCAGTATTCACACACCCAGTAGTAAACAAACGCTACTTTTTTTTACCTTTTAATTGAAATTTCAACATTTCAATATAAGTATTTAATTTTAATGGGAAATGTAAAACAATGACCTATATATTTTATATTATTACATCCACTTAATGTTAATGGTTATTTTTACTTATTGTTTTCTTTTTATTTTCCTATTCTATGTAAATAGGATAATATAATCCCAAACATTGTCTCAATAATATGCTTTTTTAAAAAAAATCTTCCATTTACTTCACTTCTTACTGCCCTATAAGACTTCTATCTTCCTTTGCATTTGGTGGTCCAATTTTCCCATAACCATTTGTTGAACAAACTTTCCTTTCTCAATAGGAGTTGGGAGGGAGTGGGAAAAGATGAAGAATGATGACTTCAGATCACAGAAACAAAAACAAAAAACTAGAAAACTTTATTTTCATTATATGTTCTTTGCTCTTTACTTGTAAAGTAACTGTCTACATAAGTGGGTTTATTTCTGGACCCCCAATACTCTCTCATTTATTGGTGTATCTATTTTTATTCTAATAGCATATGTTTTGGTATTGTTCTTTTGTACTGTTATTTGAAATTGGGGTGGGAAGGATAAAATACCTCTGTTCTTTTTGTCGGGATTGGTTTGGCTGTTTGGGGTCATTTGTGGTTGTATACAAATTTCAGCAATGTTGTTTTTGTTTTCTTGAAGAATGCCTTTGGAAGTTTGATGGGAGTTGCATGAAATAAGTATGTTTCTTTGGATGACATGGTCATTTTAACAATGTTAATTCTTCTAATCCATGAGTACAAAATATGTTTCCATTTCTTGTATCTATTTGTTTCTTTTGATAATGTCTATAGTTTTAATTTTATAGATCTTTTATCTCCCATGCTAAATTGATAACTTAGTACTTAATTCTTTTTCATAAGATTGCAAATGAGATTGTTTTCCTAATTGCTTTCTCTTCTAACTGGCATAGGAACACAACACACTTGTATATTGATTTTGTGGCCTGCCACTTTATAAATTTATTTTTTTCTAGTAGCTTTTTAATTCAGTCTTTAGGGTTTTCTATGTATTTTATGTTGTCTGTAAGTAGTGATAAATAACTTCTTTTCTAAATTGGATTTCTTTTATTTTTGTTTTCCTTTTGCTTAATTGTTCTAGCTAGGACTTCCAACAATATGTCTAAAAATAGTGGTGAGACTGGGCATCTGTGTTTTGTACCTGGAAGATCAGTGGATAAAAAATAGATGTGGCATATAAGCACAATGGAACACTTCTTAGTTATAAAAAGCAGATGAAAACTTGCCATTTGTGAGAACATGAATGGTACTGGAGGAATTATGCTAAGGACAATAAGTCAGCAGAACCATAACTACTAGATGATTCCTCTCATATGTGTTATTAAAAAAAAAAAAAGCAAAGGAACATATTGAAAAAAAGAACCAAAAGCCTTGAAATCTGACTGCAGGACTGAGGCTACTAGAAGTTGAAAGAGTGTGGTGAGGGTGAGAGCAATAGGGGCGGTGGGGGGAGATAGCACAATTCAATGGACTATGGTGGAGGATTCAAGGGCTTTGATGGTAGAGGGTGGCATGATAACATATATTTGCAGAGATGTGATTCTGTACCCTTAAAACATACAAACTTTAATCTGTTACCTCAAAAGTATTAAAAAATAAAACAAGTAAGACCTTTGTGATATTTTCAAATCTCAACCATCTGTTTCAACACTGGATAGAAATCAAAATGTTGGATTGATTTTCTTCTCCTTGCCCTAAATTTTGTATCTTTGTTCTAAAGTAACAGTAACTTTTTTTTTTTTAATTGCCACATGTCTCTTCCATTGTAAGGATCTTTCAGTACTGTTGTTCCCTTTAGATTTAAGTTTTAAGTTATAGAGATCTACATCTGTCTGATTTTTTTTTCTCTTCTTTGTCCCTGTAAAGATCTTTTTCTTATTCATTTTGTTGTTTTATTAAGTTCATTATTTTTCTAAAGATCTTTGGGTAATTTTTTCCCCCTCAGTATACTGTAGATTCTTTCTGTTTATAGGTTTGTAAAGCAGTGTATTTAGAGTTATAGTTCAGGGATTCATCAGAAGGCAGTGTTTAAAAATAATCCCATCTAGAATCATATGAATCCTTTCCATCAGATCAGATCTTTAAATTTCTTTCCTTCATATTTTCTTTTTATCCTTTAGAGTTCCTTATTTGCCTTTTGTATTGTCTCTCTCATCTTCTTATACTCACCATGGAGTAGGAATGGGCTTGTATGTTTTGATTGTTTCTGTAACATTGATCTACCATTCTTAAATATGGTTTTGACGCAATGATTTTAAAAAAAATATATAAGTGCGCTAAACTCTAATAAGTTTGATTCTAAAAGTATTGATTTTCTTCATACACAGAAATAGTCCTAAATTTGGGAAAGCACAGAAGATAAGGGACTCAGCTTACTTCTCTGATAGTACTTAACAGTTTGTATTAAAATCAATAGTTTATCTGCCTCCCACCTTAAGTAATTCTTTAGGGAGGGTCCTTTGACACTTTATAGTTACTTTGCATCCTTAGATCATGTACAATATTGAAATGCTGAGTGGATGAGTGGCTGGAGATAATAAATAAATTAATAGATAACAGTAAATTTATTGCCCTGGTACTTGTTTCTGCCAAAGAAAGAAGACAAATGTTTGCTAAGAATTGTATTAGAGAGCGTGTGATAGGTGTGTTGCACTGCAGAAGGAGTGTGGACACCATTTAGAAAAGCAGCGTAGAGTTCAGCATAGCAAAGAATAGATGATTATTAGTAAAACATAATTTACATTTACCACTTCTTCAGTGGTTCACATGATATTTAGGGCATCTGCAAAATTCAAAACATAAGTCCTACTGAAAATTCATGATGCTAATTAGAAGGGAAATTTCAAGTGAGGTATTAGATGCTGGGCTGCTAATTTAGTTTCATCATACTGAGTAAGGTGCTGACCAAAATTTTGTCCTTGTTGTGAAAATCACATGAGGAATAAAAGCATTTTTAGTTATAGACTGAATTAATTTCCCTGTAGAATCTCAGATAATTTTGTGTGTTTTCACTTTTCAGTGATCTCTGGTTTGCACAGAATTTCCAAATTATTTCTGAAAGAAATGATTTGGATAAATAAAGTGATGATGTTAAATATGGTACATACTTGCACTTCTTCGTATAAAGTCATTCTTTGTAACCATGACATTAATTCTTGGCAATAACAACAGCCCTCTCAGGTAGTACTCTTTTTTAAAGCACGTAGATGTGTCAAAGTAATTCTATCACTACTGCATCGTGGAGACACTATAGACAGACCACCTTAATCTCATGTTCTGATTGTTTTTATATACTGAGTAAGATAATACTGAAGCTAGACTTCTAACAGAAAATGAGAGCAATAGTATGTCAGTCAAATGATACAGCACTTTCTGGTATGTTCACCACTTGTATACCAGTAAATGTTTATTTTTTTAAAGATTCTCTAATTAAAACCAAAATTAGCATTTAAAATAGTTTTTTGTAGTAAGTGTTTCTTTGATATGCGTGTATGTCAGAAAAATGGATCCTCCAACATCTGAGCTATGTATACTAGAGGCACATCTTCTGTCAGTGAACCATGTGATACTGTGATTACAATAGATTTTTTGTCAAAAAATAAAATAGCTTTCATCAACATATGAGATAATATATTTAATAATGTATTCTAAGTTTACTGAGAATAAAGTGTAGTATAATTTTGCTTATATGACATTCCTTTTGGTTGCAGTATGTTTTATATGGAGATTGTGCTTCTTATTTTGATTTAGAATATTTAATATGAAAATATCCATGGTGTCTAGACTTTTGGTGGTAATCATAATGTAGGACATACATTTGTCAAATTATAATGCTATATATCTGAAAACTATATAATTTAATAAACTAATACACTTTGATTAAAAATTTAAAATTCCTTTGAATTCTTGAGAAAAAGAAAATAACCAAATATATTACAATAGAGAAAACATTTAATAAATATACATATATACTGCTAATTTATTTATCAGTTGTTAACATTTAGATTTATTTCATTGATTTTTTTCCCTGGTGTATTTATACATAAAGTTATCATATCATTTTACTTTTAAAATGACATGTAATAAAGCTGAACATTTCCTATATAACTACAATGCAGTTAAGTCTTCTAAAAGTTACAAAAATTTTCTAAAATTATGTCTTTTCCTTCTTCAGAAGTTACTGATTGTCCCACAATTATGTCTTATTTTAAGCTGTTTTGTTTAGATCATCGTGAATCTAAGGAAATCATGTTACTTCTTGTTATGTCTTTTAAATCTCTTTTGATCTAGAGGTCTCATAACAGGGGAAGTAATGATAGTTACTGAAATATTGTTTAAGTGGAAGCCCTTCAGGTTGCCCCCCACTTCTTCTTATTAGGGTGCTTAAAGGTTGTCGTAGCTGTGGGAAAGCATCTCTCAGACATCCTTGACACAGAAACCCTTCAGCAGAGTGTAGTTACTGTTAGCCTCTAGTTGCTATATATTCAGAATTCACCTTAAATTTCACTCAGAGGTCTTAGCCTCCTCAGGTTTCTCACAAAGAATTTCTTCCATAGTTAATTAAGTCTTGGTGCCTTTCCTAAGTCTTGGAATGACTTAAAAAGAAAGAGTGGTTCAGTGATGCAGAAATTCTCCTTACACTCATTTTATTCTTTCCCAGAAGAACTAGAACTATCAGAGTACAACTAATAATAAATATATGGAGTAACATATGATACATATATGTATGTAATATATATATATATAAGCAAATGTAATGTGTATACTTATTTCTATTTATGTATTATATATAATTTTTATTTTTTATTTTTTTAATTCTTCATTGAGGTAACATTGATTCACAGCATTGTTTATATTTTAGAAGTATTGGATCCCCTCTTTCTGGTGATGTTACCATAGCACCCCCACCACCAAAACACCTTTCCTACCTTGTGCTCCCTCCCACAGTTTGCATTCACCCTTCTTCCTGCCCCTCCCCCTCTGAATATCTCAGTTCTACAGTTAGATTTCAAGGGCTATTTTTTTTAACTGTCTTTATCTGACCCTTTGTCTGATTTCTTAATATTCCACATATATGTGACATTAGCTAGTATGTATCTTTCTCCTTCTGACTTATTTCACTTAGTAAAATCCCTTCCAGTCCATCCATTTTGCTGTGTACGGCATGAGTTTATCTTGTTGGATCTGTGAGTAGTATTCATTTTGTATATATACCACATCTTCTCTACCCACTCATCTGGTCTTGGGCTCTAACATTGTTACCATAGTCTGACTATTATAAATAACACCGTAATGAACATGGGGGTGCAAGTTTCCCTTTAAATTAATATATTTATGATCTTTGGGTAGATACCTAGGAGTGGAAATGCTGGGATGTATGGGAAATCTATTTTTAATCTTTTGAGAAATATCCATACTGCTTTTCAAAGGGGCTGCATTGGTTTTCATTCCCACCAACAGTGTACAATTGTTTCTTTTTCTCTGCATATTCACCAGCATTTGTTTTTGGCCTTTTTGATATGGGACATTATCTCTTGAATGAGGTGAAATCTCATTGTGGCTTTGATTTACATTTCCCTGACAATAAATGGTGATGAATATTTTCATGTTCCTGTTGACAATCTGCATGTCTTATTTAGAGAACTGCCTATTTAGCTCTAATAATCTTTTGATTTGGTTATTTGTTTTCATTTTGTTGAGTTGTATGATTCCTTTGCATATTTTTTTTTAAGATTTATTTTATTTATGCATACAAGCTGGGGGCCAGGGTAGAGGTGTGAGGCGATGAGAGGGTTCACCAGAGACAGAGTGAGGAGCAGAACAGGCAGACTGACAGCAATACACTACTGAGGGGAGCAGTGGGCGAGGCAGGAAAGGTCTGCCTCTCCATGTGTGATTCTCCCCTGGCAGGCATCAAACAGGCAGAGCAGCCAGTGACAGCTCTACAGTGCTGCGCTAACCCGTTGCACCACCAGGAAGGCCCTCCTTTGCATATCTTTTATATCAACCCATTATGAGACTTACGGTGTGCGGATATTTTCTCCATTTCAGTAGGGTGTCTTTTTGTCTTGGTTATGTTTATTTTGCTGCGAGAAGCTTTTTAATTTTATAAAATATCCCTCAGCATTTCTTCATTATTTTTACTTCATTTCTCTTTTTGCTTTTCAACCCAGATTCCTTGTTTATTCACATCATGAGGTATAGTAGTCATTCACTCTTCCATTTGGTCTGTTCTACTTCCATAGCTTTCTTTTGAAATTTTCATCTCTTCTGTTGCCATTTCTATATCCTGAATCCCCACTGTTTTCTTATTGAAGACTTCAATTTTGATCTTCTGTATATGGATTTTTATTCCTCAGTACATTCATTTTTCTTAATTTTCTTCTATTACTTTCAATTTCTTTATCATGACAATTTTAAAGTCTGTTTCTGAAGAACAGAGTCTTCATATTTTTGTGATTGGTTCTGGAAATTTGTTCTCCTTCTGTGGCATACTATTCCCTGGGGGTGTCATGTTGCCATTTTTTGTAGTATTTTGCCTCTGACCCTCCTTTTTTTCCCCTGCTTTGGAGGCCCACTTGTGAGGCAAAGGTCCTTTGCCTGATGGTCTGGGGGCTGGTCTTACCAGAACTATGGAAGTCTCGGCTGCTGCCTTAGAGGCTGCTACCTCAGAGGTTTCAGCAGCAGAGGCGGCTTCGGGTACTGGGAATAGCCCCTCCCCCTTGTGCTGGGTCCTACCAGAGTTGCTGTTCCTCTGATGGCTACCTTGGTGTCTTTAGTGGCAGCAATGATGGCTCTTCATTTTTATTGCTATAGGGCACTGGAATAGGGATGAGTAATATTTTTGTAAACTATTCTCAAATGTGGATATGAATTCCCCATGCCAAGGGTCATATATCTATTTCCACCTCCACTATTATAAAACACTGATAAACTGTAAACAGTTAGGAATAAAATATTGAATAATAGTACTTTCCACTTTCAGGGAAATATCATTTCTAATTTTTGAATTAGGGCTCTGATTAATTTTCTAATGAGGGGTACAATATGTGTGTATGAGAACATAATTATATGAAGTTATTAGTTAAGCTTCAATTTTGGTTACTGAAATACAACACGTAGGATAGTCAAATGTGCTTGTTTTTCCTTGTGGGATTCATTTGTTCATTCACTCACTCATTTATTCATAGAGGTTTCATTGAATTACTGGATTGGGAAAGATTCAGTTTTTGAGACCTGTCCCACTCCTCAAATAGTTACATGGAACAAATAGGCATCAAAATGCTATAACACACAAGAGAATTTGTTTAAAGTGCTAAATAGAAAAATGAATAAAATTTGGAAGCTCAGAGGAATAATACAGGAATTAAAACTATGAGATTGGAGGGGGAAATATGCAGTTTTGCTGCCAAACAATGCTCCTATTTAGACACCACCCAGTATCATAGGTCCCAGAAATATATCCATTCCATAGTCTCTGGAAACCAAACCACACAGGCAATAATCTGAGGTTGAATGGATGAACACATGTAGCAATGTGCACTAAAGCAGATACAATGTTTTTTCACAAATAACTCTGTTACATATTTGTTAAAACTTCCTAAATGAAAATAGTACCAAGAAAACACAAATTTCTATTTTTGAAAAGGGTTGCATCTTCATAGAAAGGGTAGTATTTGTGTGTATCATCTATTGACTACCCAAAACTCAGTTAATTGCTGATATTATACTAAGACCTAGCCTGGTAAGTCTACAAGAGAAGACTTACCTGCTATTCTGTTATCAGGACCTTAAGTCCTTTGCCTGAGAAAAAAAGTAGCCTTCATAGACTTGGTTTTGTATTTATAAACCAATTAATCAAGAGAGAACATCTTACTGCAGGCAATTAGTTTTGACAATGGAACAGTAAATAGACCCTAATTAATGACTTTTTGTAATTATTCTTCCCTATGTGGACATTAAGTGGAGTTCAGACATTAATTGTGACATCAACATGATTGCCTATCAGTATAAAGACCATTTTATGGCTTAATTATGTATTTCAGGGACTCATATATCTTGTGTCTTTCAAAATCATTTTGACCAGAATTTAAGTCTTTAAAAGGATTAAGAAGTCTGAAGGAAAAAATCTCTTCTAACCTGCTTCTTCTTTGTCATTTTAATTTCTTGAGTCATGTCCCCACAATTTACCCTCACCCCATACCACCCCTGCAAACACACATACAATTATTATGGGATCATGAAGTGCAATACAAAAGCTACTACCCATATGTTGCTAGTTAAATTTAAATGTCTTAAAATAAAATAAAATTATGAATTAGTGCTTCCATTAAAAGCATTGTCAGTGTTCGCTGTCCACTTGTTCCAAGTGATTAATTACTGTATTATAAGTATAGATACAGAGCATTTCTATTATTACAGAAAATTTCTTTTGGCCAACATATCACATGGAAAAAGCTCTATAAAGTCTGAGTTATTGTCTATTTGGTTTATCTGATATATTCCTATACTCCTGATATTCCTGACATATTCCTATAGTCTTGAATATTGCCAGATACGGAGGTAGTTCTCAAGAGCCATTTGTTGGTTGAAGAACTGTCCTCTTTCCATTATATTATCTTCATTTGTTTGGGGATTGTACCTAGAGACACAAGCTTCAGGACTGCCTGGGGTAGCTCACAGCACTCTGTGACAGGGGTAAGAATGAACAATCGGCCACTTACTCATTTGAGTTCTCCTCTCAATCTAAAGTACCACACAGAGTGTACAAATTAAGTTGGACAAAATGAGTGCTCCCAAACAATGTCATGCTCTATTCTATCAATTATGTTAGACTCATGAGATTAAAAGTGCACAAAATATTGATTATGAAAAAAATCAGTAGGAATTTTATTTGATCATATCAGGGAATCTCTTCACTTTTATTGAAAAATACATGACACAACAGTGTATAAATTTAAAGTATAAATTTAAAGTAGGTGTTATGTTTTTTTTTGTATTAGAAAGTGATTATCATTGTAGTGATAACTAATACCTCCATCATGTTACATAATTATCAGAGAGATATTTTTCTATATATTACAAATATTCTTGAGACAACAATCTTCTTTAAAAAAGCATAAGTTGGGCCTCCCTGGTGGCGCAGCGGTTGAGTGCTGCGCTGTGGAGCTGTTGGCAGCGCATGACGCGAGTTCGATGCCCAGCCAGGGAGGATCCCATATGGTGCGGCAGACGTCTCCTGCCTCGCCTGCTGCTCCCCTCAGCAGTGTATTTCTGATCTGCCTGTTCTGCTCTCCGCTCTGTCTCTGGTGAACCCTCTCGCCGCCCCACGCCTCTGGCCTATACCCCAGCTTGTATGTAAAAATAAATATTAAAAAAAAGCATAAGTTGATAAAAGTTAAAATGATTATTGGCAAATGAGGGGAAGAATAAAATTGACCAGAAAAAGACAAGACAATCTGGAATTGAAGTCCTAGATCTATATATTTCATATAGCAACATCCTACAACCACACGCATGTACATACATATGCACACTCATGCACACACACACACACACACACACACACACAGGTCATCTAAACCTTTGTGGTAAAAAAACTTTAAGTTATTTGATCCTTTATACTGAAGTACAAACTGGGAATTATAATAGTAATACTAACTATAACTATAACAACATAAGGAGAGTAAATTGAAGGGGGCTAAACATATTTGTAAATGGGAATTTTATTGATATAGATTACCAAAATACTAGGACATAAATATAACTTAATGAAATGAAAAGTTAAATAAATTGCAAATAATGTATGAATGTAAGATTTATAAATGACAAAGTAGCTGAGTTATCTAAGGAAAATCAATTGTTCCACTATTTCAATTAATATTTGAGATTTGATTAACAAATTTTTAAATGTCATCAAAACAAAATTATTTAGAAACATACTTTCTAGATTTTTTTATATACTACATAACAATTTTGTGATATTAGTGGATGATATGTTAATTTGTGAACCAATGTCCAGACACTAGCTAGACCAAATTCAAATGTTGCAGAATTCAAAAATGGGATAGTCAGACTATTTGAGGAATTGCTTAGCTTTGACTTAATGTCAGAGGGCACAATAGCTCAAAGTTTATAAACTGATTTTGCAAACTACCAGCCCTGTCTCTAGACTGCATTAGAAACAGATTGTTCCTGAGCACTCTGGTTGGTGAACTCCTATTTCTCCCCTAAAATCCCCCAAATAACTACTGAACACTGATACATGGTTCCAGAAGCTGTATTTTATAAATGGCAATCCGACATTATGCAAGATGAATTTGATGTCTTTGTCCTCAAAGAGCTTTAAGTCTATTGAGGAAGGTAAATAACTAGGCATATCCTTATGGCAATTATACTACTTTTTCTTAGAAGGATTATAATTTTCTGACTAAGTGGACTGACTTGATTAATGGTATGATTAAAATAATGAAAGCTTATTGCTTATATAAAATACTAAAAGTGTAAAAGAATTTATTTCCTGGCTTCTATGCACTAATTCTTAACATTGAACAATCTGATCTGTAAAGAGTGTCAAGGTCCCATTTATTAAAAGAGAGATGAGAAAGAAGGTCAGGCCCCGATTGTATGTATTTGAATATTTTGAGAAGATAATAAAAATATATATCTAAATCCTCATTATGGGATTATACCTGTCAATCAAATACTACAGTTTATAAAAAAATTATCTCAATTTCCACATGTCTGCTTATTTTCAGCATTTAAGAAAAATAAATTGCTAATGCTTGTTCTAAACAGAAAACATTTGAAGTCAAACTTATTTTTATTGCTTATTAATTTAATGTGAAGTATCTCATGCTACAATTGACTTAATTAAGTAAATCTTCAATTTTTATAGTGTTTGGTCAATGTAGCATAACTGGAAAATTCATTTATACTCTAAGAATATCCCAGTGGACTTTGAGGTGAGCAGAAACCTGGAAAGTTCACATTGCACTCCACGGCATTGCTTCTTTTAAAGCTCTTCCCAATTAATAAACCCAACATTTAACTTTGGGAGCATACTAATGTTCAAACACATTAGGGATGAGCTACCCACTCTGCTTAAATTAAGAACTGACCTAAACCCTTTCCCAAGGTTGAGTCCAACCATTTGGGAAGAGTGATTTCACTGTTAAAACATTTGCAGACCTAATTATCTTCTGATTCTAGCCAATGCCTTTGCTTTGCATCTTTGAGGAGACTTTTTTTCAGAAGCAAACTAGATAGACTAGAAGTTTTAGAATCATAAAAGAGGATACTTCATAACAACAACAAAATCTCTTTGAAGAAATCTGTGAATAATTCTGAATAAAGTCTACCTAAATTATTTGAATAAGTATATGATACCTTAGTAGTAGTTAATTTTTTTAATATATATTTTTATTGTTATTTATGTCTTTTACATTTTGTATTCCCCTTGGGTAGCCCACCACCAATTCACCCGTGATCCATCTCCATGGTCCCTTGTGTTCTTTTCTTTTCCATTTTGTGCCCTTTTCCTTCCCTCCCTCATACCTTAGTAGTTAATTAAGAAACATTCCTCTGTTTTTCCCCATGCATGTTTATAGAATTTAGACAAAATTTATTTTCAGTTTTAAATTACTCAAATAATATCTAGAACAAGATTGATTTTTGTTATCCTGACTAATTCAAAATATCTGTGACTGAGAAAACTCCAAGTATAGAGGTGACAAAATATTCTCATTTCTGTATAACCTAACAGATATTTGACTTATATCAAAAGTTGTTTGTCATATATTTCATTCATTAGTTTAATTTCCACCCCACTTTCTGTATATTTTCCGAAAATTCTAATTCTTGTGCATCAAATATTGAAATTGATATTTACGTATTTCCTCACAAAGGGTGAGCCTCCTTCTGGTTATTTCATGAAAACTAACAGTGAGTGCGATGGATGTTCTTTATTATTCAAATATATACTATTACACAATCTAAATCAAGTGGCTTTCAGATTATAGAGAGCATTCGAAGCAAGTGACTATAGGTAGCAAATTTAATATGTTTGTGGCTAGTCTGTATAGTTTAAATTTTCTTCCCTTTCTCAATCTTCTCTGTCCTCAAAGCATCATAAATCCCCTTCTTGAAATATATCTCTTGATAATATCATCTTGATAATTATTTGCTTTTGTGATTAAACATTTATTGATTTTTGAGCTCTCCTTTCATAGAACTTCACATATTTTCACTAAGATAGAAGTATATTTAATTACCAGCATTTCCCTCTTACCCAATACATTGAGTTCCATTATGTAAAAAGCATTCAGTGAAGTCTGTTTCACCTCAGTTTACTTCAAATCAGTTCAACAAATCATTTGCTAAGTGCCTACTGGGTATAGGTATTAAAACTATGTTTTTATAACTCCATCAATAACGCAAGCACTGATTGAGAAAATTTAACTTAGGTCATTACTGTCATAGATTTCTTTGTATAATAGATTAAATGTTTATATTAGCTATTATTGACATCATTATATCTACTGTATTGATTTTTCAATGTAATAATATAAGCAACAGTAAATTAAATTAGTCAGTTTGGCTCTCCACACAAGTTAGATTACTTTCTCTTGCCCACTGTGAAGTTACTCAAGTTACTCTCTTTTATCTCTCCCATGGTACCAGGTAGGAAGACTGTTTCCCACATAGTAAAAAGTTTGTGTTGCTCCTCTCCTTGTATTTTCCAAGTATACATGGTTGATTGTGTATGGCCTTCAACCATCTCAATTATCTTTTGCTCTACATACTAATCTATTGTACAGTGAGGAGGAATCAAGAGTTATTTAGGGAAAGAACAACTCTACTCTCTTAAGGGAGCCTCTGCATCCCTATCGTTTTTATGGGTTTGAAGGGTGGCTTACTTGTGGTTCAAAGAAATGAATGCCCAGATCTCTGCATTGACTATCAAGTCCCTTATGACTGACACCATTTTTTTTTTTTTAACTTTGGGAATTCACTATGCACAATCATAATACGTTTAGCTGGGGCTATGGAACATACTGAATGATTATCATGAAGGCATTCCTTCCGCCCCTGAAAAGAGAAAAGAACAACCCAGGCAGCTTTTGGCAGCCACTTCAATCCTATTTTTTACTACTGAACCCTGAAATTTCATTAGAAGGTATCCAGTGCAAAAGACATGTATTCTCAACCTCCTCAACAATAACTTAGGAACATTCATATTTAGATAAAGGGGAGTCTTTTCATATACCTGTCCCTGTCTATGGGCCCTTATTTTTCCTTATCCAGAAAACAATGTCAGTAAGAATTCTCTCTTTATTATAGGACATTAAAAACTATTAAAAAAGAACTATGAAAGTTCTAAAGTTTTGCCCTATGTACAAGCTAACAAGTAAGCCATTTACAGTTTTATCAATGGTATAGAAGATCTTGAACTCTTGAGATAAAGAACATTGTATATCAAGGCAGACTAAGCCACATATAGTCTGCATATTTCTGTCAGTTTCCTTTGCCCACAGGTCTCAGGAAGGTGACACCATGGACATAGATCTTGGGCATGCAATGATTTATGTCATAGGACAGGATTTCTGGGCTTCAGGAGCCCTAAGCATTCTAAATCCAAATATTTATATTGACCTAAACATCACTGCTCTTTGCTCTAAAAAAATACTTTCTCTAACTCCCAAGATTGTTTGCTATATAAACATTGAAAATATAGTCTGGAACAAGAGCAGTGTTAGGACCAAAGTTTTTTAAATCTCTTAAAATCTGTGTTTTGTAAAGTACTATGTATTTTAATAATATATATAATAAAATATTTTAAAAAACTATGTGAAATTCATAGTAGTTTAAAATATTAGTGTGTAATTACATCATTCAAAATTTTCTTTCCCACAAAAATTTATATTCTAAAGAAGAGGTTTCCCAGTTGCAGAGAATGGTTTTCCTATATTGACATTCCTGAAATATATCTCTTTTGCTATCTTTTTTTTTAAAGATTTATTTATTTATACATATAAGCTGGGGCACAGGCCAGAGTGGGGGTGGCGAGAGGGTTCACCAGAGACAGAGTGGGGAGCAGAACAGGCAGATGACGGAAATACACTGCTGAGGGGAGCAGCGAGCGAGGTAGGAGAGGTCTGCGACACCATGTGTGAATCTCCCCAGACAGGCATCGAACCCGCGTTGTATGCCGCTGCCGACAGCTCCACAGCGCAGCACTTAACTGCTGTGCCACCAGGGGGGCCCTCTTTTGCTCTCTTGTGTCCTGATACATTAGGAAATCACCTACATTCTAAAAAAGACTGTGATAAAAATACTCTTTCATATCTAGTGAGGTTTAAATATAACCTATTTATAAATATGTTTGTGTATGTGTGTGTGTGTGTGTGTGCGCGCGTGTGCGTGTATGCTTTAATTGTAAACTGTGTGATTTCGTGACTCAAGGTAGGTCTATTCATTATATATTAGAATGTTAGCTATCTTTACAAGTCCTAAAAGAATTTCCTTCATGATGTTGTTTGAGAAGTGATTCAGCCTTATGGCTCTTAACTCATAATTGAGGTAATATTTTACTGAATGGTATAGGACCACAACAAGTAATGGGGGCTTTACAGAACACTTTATTAGTCAAGCTGAGTCCTGTCTGGGCTAGTTGCTGGCTAAACTGTTTTCTCATATCCCTTATTAGGAAGCAATGAAAATATTGCCTCAGGAACAGAAAAAAGAAATAAATGTACATTGAGAGAATTCTTAGTGTTAGGATATAAACTATTTAAAATGACACCTATAAATTACATGAATTCCTATCACTAATAAGATATCTATACATCTACACAATATTCGTATGTATCAGAATAATAAAAGTCTTATGGATCATAGTACAATTGGATAACCTTCTTTTTGTCCTTATTGATTTTATATACCTCAAAAAATCTCTTCCTATTCCCTAACAATTATTTATCAGAACCTGGGATAAAGCTCTGATTAGCTGATTTCTCAACTAATCTTCCCTGTTGCATAGTCATTACTAAAACTGAGGAAAGTAGTCAGTTATATATGCAGTAAATCTAACGTAGCTTTAAGATTATATGTATTTACAAGCTATAAGAAACAATGAAAATAATCACTGAAATGACATTCTAATATCATATTCATGATTAAATTATTTTTAAAATAAATGAAAGATTTAATGTAAAATATTGAAGATTTTTCTTCTCTCCTATAATGAATCAAACTTCCCTATTTGATGAAACTCTCCTGGCAGAGGACTTATGACAATTGATTCCTTTTGAAGGATCTTTTTTCAGTCAGATAAGAGGAGTTCAGAGAAAATCTCTATTTACATTTGTTGCTTATCAGATTCTTTCAGTTCAAAATAATCAATATAACAAAACAGTATATTGTAGAATGGCCCGTTCTGAACTCCTTCAGTTGACACTGAAAAGTTCTTCAGTTGACAGTGAATAGTACACAAAGAAACCCCTGGTTTTGTTCGATAGATGTACAGCTATCTAAAGATGCTAACCCAGATGGAAGAGGTTAGTATTTGACCTGTGCATTCCTAATATTGATATAGTGATAACTATTCTTGTCTTAATTTCTGTTGATACTATATATCATAAATATATATAGTAAACACAAAAATAAGTGATAAATATAATAATAAACATTTTCTTTATTGACTTATCTTCTCCCACTATAATTTTCTTTAGGGAAGATGCTATTCATATCTTAAACATGAAATGGAGGTTAACAAAACTTTATGCAATTTTTACAAAATTTTTCCTCTTCAGAACTGCAAACAATGGAATAGTTTATGTTGACTAGTGGCTATAATTTTGGCAGCATTGAAAATAGAAGATAGTAATGTTTAATTCCATAAAACTTTTTTTTTTTAATTTTTTATTTATACATACAAGCTGGGGTACAGACCAGAGGCGTGGGGCGGTGAGAGGGCTCACCAGAGACAGTGTGGGGAGCAGAACAGGCAGATCAGAAGTACACTGCTGAGGGGAGCAGCGGGCGAGGTAGGAGAGGTCTGCCTCACCATGTGGGATTCTCCCCGGCCGGGTGTCGAACTCGCGTCGCCGCTTCCGACAGCTCCACAGCGCAGCGCTCAACATCTGCGCCACCGGGGAGGCCCCTAATTCCATAAAACTTGAGGGAAAAAAGGTGACACAATATTTTTAAAATGTTAAAGTTCTGAAAATGCTAAAAGGTTAACACTGTGCAGATTAAGTATATTAGATACAAACACATAAAAATCCAGTGGCTTTAGGAATTCTATAGAAGAGTTTCTGAGCTGAGGGCTTAGGGTGGTTATTGTTGGAGAAATCTTGTATAAGAATAGTTGCATGGAAATATGACACAGCTGACCTTATAGCATGCCTTGAAAATATTCTGATATGGTGGGCACTTTAAGGTAAATTTAAAATTACAAATAAAATATGTTAGCAACTAGAAGTGTTACTGCCCCATATACATTCCTGAGTATGCTCTTGATTAGCAACGGATTTTTAATTAATTACCATACAACAAATAAACGTCAACCTTACTACTTAGCAATGTTATGAAAAGTGGTTAGAAAAATCTACACATGGCCTCTCTGGTGGCACAAGGGATAAGTTGCAACACCATGAAGCCATCCAGAGCCACTGCAGCGCAAGCACTAGTTAGTCCCGACCAGGGAGATTCCCACATGGTGCAGCAGACTTCCCCTGCCTTGCCTGCTGCTCCCCTCAGGAATGTATTTTAGTCAGTCTGCTTGTTCTGCTCCCCTTTCTGTCTCTGGTGAATCCTCTCACCCCCACAACTCTGGCCTACTCCCCAGCTCTTGTATGCATAAATAAATAAATAAATCTTAAAAAAAAAAGAAAGAAAAATCTACACAAATCGGCAGACATTTTATTAAGGAAGGAGAAAAACTGGACCTCTAAATTAATATATATTTGCATATCTGCATAATTTTCATATCAATAATAGCATGCACATAATATATAGATATCTAGCTATAAAGATATAGATATAAATGATATATTCCTGAAAGAAGAAAGAAGGGAAGAAATCTCTTCTCCTTTAATGGAAAGGATACTGGGTTCTCCTACTAACTTTGTAGAATGCAAATATATCTTTCCAAGGCCCAGGGTAGGATAATGTCTACTTTTTCTGGCTTTATAATCTAGAGACCTCTCTCAGAATTTTTTTCATTCTTTTGACATGTAAATACCTAGGAATTTGGCATTCCAGTCCCCTGACACTTGGGGAGCTTAATCTAGGAATTTAGTCTTGGCTCTGATCATTTGACTTCCTTTAAGAACTTAAAAGGATCATTATTATCCTTTTAGATAAGAACAATTAATTGCATAAGTAATGCCATTAATGTCACACCAAGGTGAGTTTGTTTTAGGAAAAACAGAATGTTATACTGTTCTGTTTTAAATTTTTCCTTGCCCTTCACTGATTGTGTTTTTATCTTTTATATATACCTCTCAGTTTAGTGGATCTGCCTGTATTGCTTTTGGAGAAAGAGTAGAATACTTTTTATATTTTCTAGATAATTTACATTAAAGTGAGTTTGATAATAGTCATCTACTAAATTTCTGACCTTATAAGCAATCTCTAGACTCTTAATTCAAGAGTCAAAGGGAAGAATAGAATAGATATTTGGTATTTTAAGGAGTATATTCTAATTTTAGAAAATACTACATCAAATTTTATTGAAAAGGGAAAATTGGTTAACAAACTTGTATTATAGTAATATTTGTAATCGTATTAGAAATAGCATCTATTCCTCACTTATTTAAGGGATAATATTTTGTATAATTTTTGGATTTCATGTAGCATTTTCTCAGCTGTTGCATAAAATAATCTAAAATACATAAAATAATTTAAAATACAAGATATGTGCCAAGATTTTGTTCTCTAAAGTTCCAAGGATGCTTTTCACTAGAAGAACTAGAATTGTTAGTGGAATGACTGATTCTATCTTTGGGACAGAAAAACTCAAGGTGAGCTTTGCCAAAAAGAAAATATTTTTTCATGGGTACTAGACATTGTATTAAGTGGAATCAAATAGAAAATCCAATTTACAGGGAAGAAAACTAGAGACCAAAAGGGAGAAATTGAACACTAAAGCAAAATAAAACTCCTGGTTTTTGAGTTAAGTATAGTTGGTTTTGGCAGGACAATGCTTCTTCTGACAATTAGTAGGAAAAAAAAAAAAAAAAACCTGATGCGTCATCTGACAATTAGCAGAAAAATCTGGAAAAGTTTCCAAAATTGCACTTGTAGGAGTTTCCATTGAAAGCAATGAGGGCAAAAAATGAAGGAGAACCTGAAAGAAGGGAGAATTGTTCATATGTGAGCTGACTATTGTCAGCTATTCTTTTCCTATATGGACATTTGCTGATGCTGGGGTTGCACTGCAGATAGGGACATGGCCTAGGTCAAGGGCTCCTGCTGGTTCAAAAGAGAAATCACCAGAAGATTTAGTGGTAGTGTGGGGTGCTAAAGTGACAAAATTGGAGCTGCGAAGGCCTTAAATGTATCGTAAATTTCCTGTAACAGACTTTTTGGAATCTGAAAGGACAAGTGAAATGGTTCGGTGTCTTAAAATTCTTATGAACAAAATCCCACCCACCAGGGGAGAGAACGTGAACACAGGAGAGACTAGAGAAGACAGAATAAAGGAAGTGAGGGGTTGACAATGGGAATTTGGAGATACTTGTCTCCTGTGTGTACTTATTTGGGGCCTATGTGGAGTCTGAAAACCCAGTAATGTTTCATGTCAAAAACAAAAACAAAAAACAAAAATACAGCTGGGAAACAGAGAACTATAAGACATCCTGGTCTTCAATAGGACTAAAGTGACCTATTAGAGATTGCACACACATACCCATTCTTTACATCAAGGTATTGACCAAAATTTGAATTTGTGTGGGGTAATCTGTTAAACAGATGAGCTAAAAAAATCCCTAAAAGGCAAAATTCAGTATCCTGTGGTCTTGCTATGATGAAGTGTCAAGGATCCATAAGATCTCAATTAAAAGCCCCAGCAAGAAAGTAATGCCTTAGGCACAGAGGTGAGCCAGAATTGATGGAATCTTACTGACACTGAGAGAGAACAATGTCCTAACTCATAATAAATATGAAGAGGGAACTTTCATATTGAGGACTTAATTCTAAGAGAAGATAACAAAATGCTAAATCTGTGTGTTGCATGACAATTTTGTCATATGCTAGGATTTAGAAAATCATAATGATATGAGACAGTCCCCAGTGGGATATGCTAGGTCTTAAAATATTTAAGTGGAGAGAGCATTCAGCTGAAGTTAAATATCATGTTTTTTTTTCTAATGCCTTAGAGTATTTTGAATTTTCACATAGTTTTTCTTTTGGCAGCCAGAATGAAAAAAGTACATAATGACAGTCATCTAAAAACTCAAATTTGGGCCTCCCTAGTGGTTCAGGAGTTGAAGTATCAGTGCTATATCCCAAGCCAGGGAGCTAACCCACATGGCACAGCAGACCTCTCCTGTCTCATCCACTGTTCCTCTCAGCAGTGTATTTCAGTAGATCCACCTGTTCTGCTCCCCACTTTGTCTCTGGTGAATCCTCTCACCTCTTCCCCCACCTCTGTCCTACTCCCAGTTTCTGTATGCATAAATAATAATCTTTTTTTTAAAGATTTATTTATTTATGCATACAAGCTGGGGTACAGGCCAGAGGCATGGGGCAGCGAGAAGGTTCACCAGAAACAGAGTGGGGAGCAGAACAGGCAGACAGATGGAAATACACTGCTGAGGGGAATAGGGAGTGCGGCAGGAAAGGTCTGCCACGCCATGTGGGAATCTGCCCGGCTGGGCATCACTGCCTACAGCTCTACAGCTCAGCGCTTAACTGCTGCACCACCAGGGAGGCCCAAATAAAAATAAATCTTTAAAAAAAAATAAATAAAAACACAATTTAGATTTTAGCATGATAGTGCTATAGAAAACAAAAAAAAATTAGTTAATCAAACCTCCTTTAAAATCAAAGATAAATAGGTAGATGGCTAAGCATTTTATCTGTGTTGCTATGTGAGACCCCCTTGCTGGCAATGCTTATTTGCACTGGGACCATGGAAAGCACCATAATGTCAGTGAGAAGGGGTAGGATTAGGAAATTTAAACCATGTTTGGGAATGAAAAATGTGGGAGGACTTAGAGGCTGGGAGCAGGAAGTAAACAATACTTTGGTCAGGAAAGAAATTAAAGTGAGATATAAGAGTGCTTAGGATTGGAGTTGAGGAAAAACAAAGGATGAAGCAAATTTTCTTTTCTTTTACTGGTTGTAGTTTTATTGAGATATAATTCACATGCCATAAAATCTACCTACTTAAAGCATTAATTTCAATGTAGTCACATAACTGTAAAGGGAATTTTCATCAAACATAAGCAGTTATTTCAGTGAAGGGAAGGAACTAACTCAAGAACAAGGTGATTGGTAAGTGTGGCAAACATGGGGAGAGGGAATTACTTTTTACTGAGGAAAGGGAAATACTTAGATATTCTGAGGAGGTTAATTCCACACAGGGTCTAAGTTAACATTGTAACTAGTGACCCAAAGGGTTATTATGGGCTCTAGGATGAGTGGGCCAGTTATGCCAAAGTCCAGTGGGTCCACTGATTCTGTGGATCGGTTTGGTAGACATTTACTGATTCCTGAATGTGTAATTGGAATTATGTATTGGCACATAGACACACATGTGTAAATATATTATGATATATATCGTAGCATATTTTTTCTATACAGATACACACATATTTCCTATTTTACAGAAAAGCAGTGAGGCACAGAGAAGCTATGCCATTATACACAGCTGGTATGTGACAGTGCTGAGGTTTGAATCCAGGCTGTTAGGCTCAGAGGTCTGAGTAGTAAACGCTCATGAAGCTGCCTATTCTGGAAGTGTAATAGAGTATCTGCTTTTGGGTTCACCAAATTGTAGCGTAAGCATTGAATTTAAAGCAGAAACACCCATTTCATCTCAATCCTAACATGTATTATATAGTAAAATAAATAAATAATATCACAAAGCAAGTCATCCTGCTTTATAAAATTGCAGTGATTTTTTTCCATCATTCAACACATAGTCTGATTCTGGCAAGTTTATTGTGCTGCTGATTTGAGTGCCAACGGCCTCTTGAAGAAAATTGGCTTTTGCAAAATAGTAAGTTTTAAAGCAGTCACATTGCAAACCCCTCCAGCAGAAAGGAGTAAAAATGCTATTACATTTCTTTTGTAATTTCTCTTTGGATCTGTTCTTCTGGAAAAGATGAAATTGAGCCAAATAGTTTTCACTGCATTGGAGGTCACATAAAAGAATCCTTCTCTTATGGGAAATGCTTAACAGAGATAGAACCCGATGGCATCCAATTAAATCGCTGGAAAGGTTGAGCTGAGTTTGCATGGCCACCCCTGTATTTGCCACATTGCACCCCTGATGAAGGGAAACAATTTTATGAGTCTTCCAACCTTATGCTCAGAAGTGAAATAAGTAATCATTGCTTTGCATCATCCGTTCTGTTTCTCTAAGGTTGAAAGCATGTTTGGAAGCAAGAAAAGCTTTTCTTCAAGATTTTTATGGAGCAGTGAGTGTTGAGGGCATCTTTAACCCCCTTGATTTCTTTCTGAAATTTTGAAAATTCCATTTTGCTCTTTGATTATTACATTTCTTTAATAAATTTTGAATTCTGCATATGAATTAGTAGATTTATGTTCATATCATTCAGTTTTATCCCAATAGTCTCCAACTGGTGAGAAAAGAATATGACTCTTTCAAGGCATTCAGTGTTGATATTGTTGAAATAGATTCATTCATTTATTGCACAAATATTAAGCCATGATGATATGTTAAGAATCACTTTCAGAATTAGAAAAAATTATTATAAAAGCATTGGCCCTAATTAGCATCATAGCCAGTAGGAGAGACAGAACTGTAAACAAATGCATTAAATAAGTAATGTTCTAATAGGATGATTTACAAGGATCAGAGGCAATAGAGAGGATGGAATAATTTGACTGTTTTTTTTTATACTCTTCCTGGTCATTTGGAATTTTGCATCTATCAACAGAATAACAGAAAAAAATTAAAAATTTTGAAATTAGCAGCTGAAAAAATGCATGCAAAATAACTGTTAATACCTACAGTTGAATGTGCTTTATTGTTATCTTTTGTTTAGTCTTTCAACTACTATCTCAAAAATCAGTTATGTATATGTTTAGTTGTACAATAAATATATGCTTATATGTTACTTTATCCTATTTTACCACAAATTTGTAGGGAATGTGCTTTTTTCACAATAATCTCAGGATTATTTAGGCTTGACAAATTTGTTAACTTCTTGAGTAGAGACCTGAAATAATTAAGGTTGTTTTATAAACTACTAAGTGACCAAATGTTTAAGCAGCATCTTCTGGAGAGGCAATCTTTAGCTTAGATGCATAAGAGGACATCTGTAACCTGACATTGACTTTTTTCTTTGTTATTTCCTGTCAGAAACTTTAACTTACTAGACTAGGAAACTATAAAAATAGTGGGTATAATGGGCATCTTTCTTTTGTTTATTCAAAACAAGTTTTTAGGGAATATGAATGGGGAGATAACCACAAACATGTTCTTTGAGGGAACTGCCTCTTCCTCACTCTGTATTTCTGACTTTTTTCTTAAGAAAACAGGACTGGACTGACTCTTTATAGTGCTCTCATTCCTTGGATGCCTGAAAGCTTGATCTTTGTGTCATACTGTTTTGTATTTTTTTTAAAGATTTATTTATTTATGCATACAAGCTGGAGTACAGACCAGAGGCATGGGGCTGCAAGAAGGTTCACCAGAGACAGAGTGGGGAGCAGAACAGGCAGATCTACAGAAATACACTGCTGAGGGGAGCACCGGGCGAGGCTGGAGAGGTCTACCGCACCATGTGGGAATCTCCCCGGCTGGGTGTCGAACTCGCTTTGCCGCTGCCAACAGCTCCATAGCGCAGCGCTTAACCACTGCACCACCATGGAGGCCCCATACTGTTTTGTATTAAGGTCTTCATTGCATTTCTACTTAAATCAGCTAATTTTATTTTTTCCCTTGCTATTTCTCTTGTTCCCCCATTGTAATTTAAAATACACTGTTCACTCCTATATACCTCGACTGACAACATGATCTGGAAAATAACAGGATTTCATGTACTATTTATTAAATGAATGGACAGGCGCAAAAAATAGGAACGTGATACAAGACACGAATTCCTTCACCTAGAGATTTTTTGTGTGCAGTTGGCAGGAAAATCCTCTTTAAGGTTCTAAAGTTGGGAAAATCTAGCCTCACAACCCTCAGCTTTTGTGAAAAAAGTTAAATAAATCAAGGTGATCCAAAGTAATAAGCAAAGATGCAATGGAAAAATAATGACCGAGTCCTTGGTGGATTAATCTCTGATTTATATCCAATGAGGCCTCCTGGGGACACCTGGTTCCTGCAGGTTTTTCTTCAACTTAGAGTTACCTAATATCCTCCCAATAACAAAATCTAGAGTTGTAAATTTAAGTCCTCTTTATAACAATGCTGATTAGTCAGGGTAGAAACTTTAACTTACTAGAATAGTTGGAAGTGAAAACTACTGTAGTTTATTTATGTATTTTCTACTTAAGTAGCACCTTAGAGTATAAGTAACATTTTTACATAGATTAAATCATTGAGATTCAAAATACTTCTATGAGGAATTCTATCAACAGACCCATTTCCAACTGAAAGTAGTGATGCTCAAGTAACAATTATTAATATCAGAATATATTATTAATATCATAATATGTAATGCAAAGGATGTGCACCTTCTGTTCTAGAATTCTTTTAAAACAGAGGTAATTTTACTTTTCTGAAATGTGGAATCCTCTGGAATGATTAAATTCTTAAAGTGTCATTTTAATGTGTACCAATAGTTTATAATGCAATCATTAAGGGCATTTTTTACATAGTGTCTGATATTCTTGTGTGAATATCAAAACAAAAAGATTGTGTTAGAGGATAGTTTTATTCATACAGTGGCATAGAGTTAGATTTAAGAGTGTGTGGCTAAAGGAACTAAATTGAAACAGACCTCGGACATTTTTTATTAAAGTTCTAGTTTGCAATTTTTCCCATTCCTCTTAATCAGTGATTCTAAACTGTAGATTATTTAGCCCTGGGGACATTTGACAGTATCTGAAGATACTTTTGTTTGGTTCAACTAGAGGAAATGTGCTGTTACATCTAGTGGTAAAGTTCAGGATGCTGCTGACCGTGCTAAACTGCACAGACAGCCCCCTTCCGTATAAGAGGTAATTATCCAGCCCCAAATATAATGGTGCAATGGTTCGGAAGCCAGATAGTATATAGTCATAATTCATCAATTATCACAAATATTTGGATGTATCAAAATACATATTTTGAGTTATTTTGCTAATATTTTATCCTTATTCATATGTAGTTGACAAGTGATGCTTAACTTAATTTCTGAACTAGACATGAAAAGTATACCAAAAAAAAGCTCAGTAATAGCAAGTATTGATGATTTTCTAAAAATTACTGAAGCCCAGGTTTCAGAGGTCCTCATTTAATGTGAATCCCCTTTGAGATACTAGGCAAGACCTAGCAACAAGTTCATATGGTATTGCTACTAATGATACCAGTATTAATTGTTACTATTCCAATAATAAGATATTCTGACTACTTTCATACTTCTAATGTTGGGAGCCCTGGGATGACTGGAGTTACTGAAGCAGTACTAGAGACACTAAAACAGAGTTCAAACAGTGCTAAGGGACAGGGTACTAAAGACAGTGCCATAGAGTGCTAAGCGACAGTGCCCTAGGTAGAGGCAGGTCTTTGTCATACATCTCACGTTGGGTAGGCCTGAAATGACCGTAGCTACTACCTTTTTAAATTTGTGATTTACTGTAGTTCATTCCCTCATATAACTAAGCATCATTTTCATATCAAATGTAGGAGGAGTTGTCAGTACCCTTCCAGGAACTCAACTCTGGCTCCTCTGGGCTGTGTCATTATTATGGTGGTCACCTCAAAACCTTCTCTTCCAGAGGTATTTCTCTGACTACATACATGTGTGCAGCCCATGACCCTACATAAGAATACAGAAAACAAGAAATGCCTGAGGAGCACCACCCAGGATCAACCCTCAGTCAAAGAAGAATTAGGGGTGATGTACTCCGGAGTATGATACACAGCATGGCTTTCTGAGGTGTAATCTAAAAGTTCTCCCAGATGGCCCACAGCAAGGTTGAGCCTCAGTTACTCAAAGCAGTGACTCTTAGAGTTCCTTGGTGACATTGTTTATCTCCTTTGTTGGCTTCCTGCCTTTTCCACGTAACCATCTTACTTCCTCATTGTGCTAGAAGATCACCTCCCGCATAAGCTTATTGTACCCATTTCTCCCTGTGGAGAAACCTTAATTAAGACATCTAGCTTTGTATTCGCAGACTCATGCTGTTTTTCTTTAAATGGAATTCATATTTTCAGCTGTCAAATCCTGCACAAGCTGCATCATCCTTTCAAAGTAACAAATTTATGGAAAAAGAAAACCCTTAGCTAATTCTGCAATCTCCTCGTTCAACCCAGGCCAAAAAGTGTAGCAGTGGGAATTACCACTGATTCACATAATTATATGTTAGCATATAGATCACTTAGTTATAGGTTTGCATATATATATATATAAATTTTGAAAATTTTTTGATGTCTTGCCATACTGTGTCTAAAAAGAAAACCTTTCATTTTATATTAAAAAACATATTTTATACTCTATCTCCATCATTCCTCCATAAGAGGGCTTAGGGGTTGATGCAGTGAACTTGGATGCCATTTTGACCTGATTCATTCAATCATCATGCCCCTAGAGCTACTGTTAAATTAGAGAAGTTGAACCAGTAAACCTTACAAAAGCAATAAGTAAATGTCAATTTGGTTCACATTCCAAAAACAAAGGCAGACTCCTATAAATAAAAGCCAGTCGGAATAGGATGGGGTAGTCTTCAATGGCTCACCGGGTTGGTAATGGGAGATGTGAAGCCTTTCCTTTCTGGGTCAGCAGTCTGAGTTGAGCCCAGGTCAGCTGAATGCAAAAAAGTCATTATTACTTCATAGCTGATTTATACACTCTGTGGAATGAGTCTGGTTTCACTCTCTACATTGCAAGACAGGTGTCTGCGGCCTAGCGCTCCCCCTCACACAGCCCTGTAATTGGCCCCCTTGTTAGCAGCCTCGACAGAAAGGCCAGGGATTAAATGAACATTGAGAGTGAACTGCATTCACAGTGGCTGGCTCAGGAGCCTCAGCCCACTGGCCAACAGGATTGATAGCAGAACAGTGTTCTCCTTTTCCTGCCTTGCACAGCGTAGATTGAAGGGGAAATTCAGAATCCCAGACTCCAGCCTGCTATTTGTCTAGGGCTCTTAAAACATTTTGAAAAGAAAAGGATTTCAAAGGAGCTTATCAAAAATTGCTTTGGGCTTGGTGCTCTGTTTGACATGCTTCAACGTAAGAGTAAAATGCCATGGCCAAGTTATAACCCCTGAATATATAAGTTCATCATCACAATGCTTGCAAAGTCCACACTGAAATAGTCCTTCGGGCACTTGGATGAAATGTGAAGTTGCATCCGATTTCCTTCTGGTTTCATGATAGGTAATAGACTGGTCATTTTCAAACAGTTCATAAATTAAGATATAAAAAAAAATGGATTTTCAATTTTCATAATTTTACTTAGGGTATCTTTTGAAGTGTGCATTATTAGTTTGTTCTAATGCAAAACTACTCACTGAAACTAATCTCTCTAATGAGGTTCATTTGTCCTTTGACAAAGCAATAAATAGTTTCCTCAAGAAAAACTTAACTAATAGTGTAGCCAGTACCTTATAATTAATTTTCTTCCCCAATCCTTGCGAGCATGAAAACAAACAGTAAATTTTTCATTTGTTCATCTCTTTAGAACAACTGTTTAGCAGAGATATGCTTGATTAATGGATTTAATTTGTTCCTTTCTTCTGTAGTCAGTTTTCATATTACATTGGTTATCAGAGGATGGGACAATAGCGTGGGCATTCTCCTCACACTGCGCTCCATCAGTGTCAGTGCTGGCTTCTCGCTCTGGGTCTGCATCTTTAACCTTTGTCGTCCTGCAGAATCTTTCATCAATCTGTGTTACAGTCACCTTGGGAAGAAAAGGCAGAAGCACTCGGTCAGCACTTACAGGTAGTAAAGTGTGTCATTATTTCTAACAAAATGCTGGCAGCGGTGCACCTTTCATTTCCAACCGAAATATGATTTGTGAGATCAGCAACCCAACTGTTAAAAGAGAAAAATGGAAGGTACCAGTCTGGTCACTACAAGACCCTCTATAAAAACCAACACAAAATACCTAATGCTTCCCTGCATGCTGAACACTTTCAAATAACTGAGGCTAGTTTTGCAAATTGAATATTATTGTCAGAAAATGAAAGTACCCATGTAGAGGTCAAGTAGCATCATAAAAATATAATAGCAGACTTCATAACACTGACTATTTCATAGTAGGGGACAAATCTGCATGGTTTAAATCTGTAGTTCACTTGACTTTTTATTGAGACATAAATAGCTATAAACTCTATTTTGAAAGGTTTTTATTATTTTTAGATCTATGTATAATATACACTTTGTGGAAGAATTGAAATACTTAAAAAAACTTTAAGGAATTTGGGGGAGGCATATTTTTCACATCAAATAAAATTTATAGCTAAATATATTTAGATAGTTTTGTGAACAAATGTACTTGTATGGTGTGAATCTACACTCTTAAAACATACACAATGTTGTAAACTGTTACCTTAATAAAAATAGATGATTAAAAAAGTACTTGTAAGGCATAATTTTATGAAGGCTGTTACCTTTTTGCATATTTAAAGGCTCTAAGTTAATATATTTAAAATAAAGAAAACAAGTGCTATACACTTGTTGATATTTGAAGAAACTTTCACTGATTTTAGTACTGAGTTTCATACTTTCTTTTAATATAAATTGAATACGTTTTAAAATAGCTAATTTTATTGTTTTCTTAGTGTACTTGTAAGCATCATTTGGTATTTCCATTAAAGGATTATTTGTAAATTTTAAAGTAATGCTGTAGGGAATAATTCTAAAGTAATAGAGCTTAAGTGATTTCTGTTTCATTTCTTCCAAACAATCTTCTCTTAGTATATTTTCAAGGATAAAAATACAAACAAAAATAAAATGCCTGATACTTAAGAAAACTTTCACAAATGTAGAATTAAAATTATGTAGGGTTGTGGTTTGATTTTGTTATTCCAGCTTTGTTATTTACTGTTTTTCAGTTATTAAGCTACTCATTATTTTTTGTGAGAATGCCACAATCATAATCCTCTCAAATATGCAAGTGTGAAACTCTGTTATATTACTTCAAATGGAACAACAAATTAGTGGCCCCTCACTGTGCTCTAATTTCATCAGTATTGCTTATTTTGGCATGCAATGTACTCAGCAACCTAATTTTCCAGCAGCATTTTTCACTGCATATCTCTCAGTACAAACATATGCAATGCTCTGGTCATCCTGAGCTTCTTACATTTCTCTCTGTGCCCTGTGTACCGTTATGCATAGTTCTGTCTCTGTTCACTCTTGCCTACTTGTCCAACCTCTCCAGCTCTACTTGGTAAAGTCCTACCTATCTTCACAACTCAGATAAGACTCTGTTTAATCCCTAAAATCTTTGTACATTATCCTTGTCCTTTAGGATTGATGTCCCCTTCTTTGTGGTATACATTATGTAATATTCCAGCTATTCCTCCTATGTACCAACCACTGTATGATTCGAAGTATAGTTGTGAGATTATTTATGTCTGTCTCCATCACTATGTTGCAAGGTATTGAAATCTATACTACATGGTTTTCTAATGTTCCTTTCACCTTCACCTTTCCTCATGGGCAGATCATAAATACCTGGTACTAACTGGAGCTGAAAAAAGTATGTTGAGTGGATCCATAATAATTTAATCATAAACTAAATATAATTTTCACTGTTTTCAAATCATAAACACATTTTCCCAGATATTAGCATATTACTAATGTGAAAGGTATTCACTTAAAATATGAGGCAACTCACTCAAACATTTAGTTCATAGTATCTTACCATTACCTGATACATTTAGTTACTAGAACTAAGGTAAATGGGTAAATGCCTTCTTAGTATCTAAATTTATCCCAGAAACAGGGCAAGGAATACTTTTTTAAGAAAAATAAAAAATATATATACATACAAACTTTGTTATTTTAGATTTTAATAGATAACATTTTCTAATAGATTCATGTAGCAAAATATTATACAGTTTCTTAAATTTGCACTTCATTTGAATTTTTCAATTTTTTCCATGCCACAATCTTTCTTACTCTCAGTGTTCAGATAAATGTTTTGAGGCCTTATCCACAATTATTTTAAAAATAATACAAAACTGTTATATAGTTCAAATACAGACAAATAGAACTTAACAAAGTAACTTTTATGTTAATTTTAACTTGATCTGATACTAGAAAAATAAAATTTCATAGGGGATAAGTAAAATAACTTTGGGGAAAATTGTTAGTAATTGGGGAAAATCCTCTAAAAACAGCTAGTTGATTGAAATTAAGAGTCTTTGAAACTCCTCCCGCTGCTTGTCATGGTATGTTTAATAGGCAGTTTAGTTTCTTCAGACCTTTGTCATATCATATTCTCAAATATTGTCTTCCACCTGAAGTTGATGGAAACAAAATAGGTCACAAGAAAAAAGTCCCTTTTTTCCTGGTGCAGGAAAACCACAGGACTTCCTTTGAGCTTCCCATTCCCGCTCTGGGCCCAGCAGTGTTTCAGTGACGATTCTATTCTCAGTTGAGTGTGGGGGCGCTATTCAATCAGCTCCAGTTGCCAGTATGTGCTTGGCCCAGGAGCTGTTGCTGACCACATGCCAAGATTGCACCTCTTTTCTTTTCTCCCCCAATCTGTTGAGCTGTAATTGATGTACGGCATTGTGTTAGGTATGGATATACAGCATGCTGATTTGATATAATTATATATTGTAAAATGATTACCACATAGGTTAGTTGCCACATCCATCACCTTATATAGTTATACTCTTTTCTTGTTGTGTGTGTGTGGTGCGAGTTAATCCCTTAGCAACTTTCAAATATATAATGCAGTGTTGCTAACTTTAGTTACCATTCCATTCATTAGATTCAGCAGAAATTCTTTATCTTTTACCTGGAAGTTTAGTCTACAGAATTACAGAATTGTTGGTCAAATATATTCAAAGATACACACTCTCTAATTTGAGGAAAATGGTGCATTTCCCCATTCCTCCTCTATTCTCACCCCACCAATCTACTCTGTTTCTTTAAGTTTGATTTTCTTACATCCATAGGTGTGTGCATACATATGTATATAAATATGAGATAGTACAGTATTTATTTTAGTCTGACATTTCAATTAGCATAATGCTCTCAAGTTTTATGTACATTATTGCAAATGACAGAATTTCCTTCTGTTATGGCTAAACAATACTCATATATATGGAAAACTCTTATCTCCCTGAGAAAATTATTTAATTTCATTTGGATATATACCCATGAGTAGGACTATTGAATCATATGGTAGTTCTATTTTAATTGTTTGAAGAACATCCATATTGTTTTCTATAGTGGCTCCACCAATGTAGCATCTCACCAACTGTGCAAAGCATTTCCTTTTCTCCACATTCTCACTAACACTTATTATCCCTTGTCTTCTTGATAACAGCCATTTTGACATGCACTCCCTTGATATGCCCCTTTTCCATATCACAAACAAGATTGTTCTTTTGTTTGTATCATTAAAGTCTCACTCAGCCAGGGTGTAAAATAAAACCACATGAACAACAAAATCTGCAGTTGACATTGGAAACTTCCACAGCAACAAGTCTTTAAAACACTGACAATCCAAACTGAACAGGGGTCCACTTCTCTTCTGACACTGACACTATTTGCTTATCTTTATTTTTATTTTTTAATATATTTTTGTGTAGAAGAACTGGGGTGTGGGCCAGGTGTGCGGGGGGTGAGAGGGTTTACCAGAGACAGAGTGGGGATCAGAACAGGCAGATTGACTGAAACACACTGCTGAGGGGAGAAGCAGGTGAAACAGGAGAGGTCTGCTGCGCCATATGTGGGTTAGCTCCTTGGCCAGGGATGAATTCAGGTAATCTGGATGATAGATCTGAGACTTAACCCCTAGGTCACCAGGGAGGCCCTCTTTGCTTATCTTTCTTAAATATTGTCCTCCACGAAAGTAGACACAGATCCACCAAAGCAATGAAGACTGTGAAGGCACAGCCAGGAACAAAAGGAAACTATTGATAGAGGAAAGAAACCATGCTTCATAGGCAGAATAATGCATAAAAATGCAATTCCGATTTCAATATAGACAGTCATTCATGTTAAAATATAGTAAAACTTAATTCATTAGCCACAACTTCCTAAAATTATTGTTAGAATTATGATTATTTTACCTATAAGAACAAGATCTGTCAAATGGTTATAACTTGTATGGGCTAAACTTAAAGTTTCTTAAAATTTTTATTTTATTCTCTATTTTTTATTTTGTTATTCTCTGCACATAATTTTAGAAAGTATTTCTTAAAGTAGAGCTTTCCAAAAGCTAAACCATTATTCTTGTACAAATATAAGATAAATGTATATCAAATATTTTTAAGTCATTAATTGATGAAGAGAATGGTAAGAGTTTAAAGTCAATAAAGTTTTAGATTACAGATATTTATACCTTCTACCAGTTAAAATTAACTTCCATCATCATGAATAAGAACTATTATGATGCTGTGAACAAAAACACAAATATTGCTTTTTAGTTTCTACAAGTTAACTTCTCTGCAGAATTATAGATTTCAAAGATACACACTCTATAGTATGAGAAAAATCTGAGTCCACTATACAGAACCCAACATTCCATTGAAAGAAAATCCAGCAATCTTTTCTGCTAATTTCTGAGTTCACAATTTGAATATTTTTATGGTCAAAATAATTTTCTTCAGTTAGCCCCAAGCAGTATTAAACCTATAATACAATAAATAAATATAATACAATAATTATAATATAATGTAATATTAATCATATGTTTGTTTTCAATTTTAATCTCAAATTTTTGAGAGGAAAAATGAGCAAAAAGAGACAGAATAAAATAGAAATAAAAACGTGGGCAAAAGAAAGCAGAAACAAAGGGAGTGAATGCTGGCGCGCTGTGACCAGCCCCTCTATGAGCTCTGTCATTACCCATCAGCCATCAGAAGGAGTTGCTACTCGCAACACCTGGCATCATTAATCTCACATAAGAAAAGTTCGATCGAATAAGCCGGGTATAAGAGCTCTCTCTGGGTAGTGGTGTGGATCCTTCCACAAACTGTAGTTCTGTCACCGACTTCTGTGGTGAACGACCTTTTAGTGAACTGCCTTGAATAAATGTTAAGTGTGATTAATGTATGTGCCTACTTTGTTTAACGGACTCAAATTAACTTCTTACTTTGAGAGCATTTACTCGTTCCCACAGTCACACATTAGAAATAGTTCACTATAGTAGAAAAAATTATGGACCACAAGGTCAAGCTTTACCTCTCATTGTGAACTGGGAAATGGGCATAGCTCTATCGCATTAGTTATTTACATCTGCTAAGAACCTAGGAGACTAGTTCTAGATTAAGACCCTGATTGTGGCAGATAGAAGGCACTTTCCAATACATTGTATTTAGTAACTAGGAACTTTACCAAATGAAAGAAGAACTAAGAAAGGAGGTATGCTAGAGCTTTCGTAAAATTTGAAGGGATAGCCCACATGACCTGAGGCAAGGCAAGACGCATGTCACTCCCATACTTGTTCTACTAAGGTCAGTAGATGCAATCCCAAGCAAACCCTGAGGATTAAAAATATATTAATTATAATTATATCAAGTTCATGCTGAGATACAACCTCCTCATTCCATATGCCCTTTGGAGGTTGGGAAAGTTGGTTATAGGAATTTAAACTCAAGTACAAATTTCCATACACCATTTATATTTATCATTAATATAATTCAAGTCTTTAAGATTCCATGCCGAAGTCAGATATTATTTTGAAATTCTTGATAAAAGAAAATATATAAACAGCTGCTGTATAAAATAAATAATATAACATGAAACACTGGAATTTGACATCTTTTTTGAGAATTTAAATATTGTGACTAAAAATTGCTGCAGTACTGAGGCCCTTAAGTATAAGAAATAATTTGAATTTGTTTAAAATTTCCAGTATTTGTATATAATCTTTGCAAAGGTTTATTTCGATATAAAAACAGAAAGTATCATGTTTTACTATGTTCTTATGTGTTCAGAAATATTTCACTGAAATAATATTCTGGTATCAGAAGTTGCAAAGGAATATTGTGAAAATACCTCAAATTTAAAATTTGAATTAATTCAACCTAACAATGTAATAAATTTATTTTCCACCTAATTTGTGAACACCTGTTAGTACTAAAAAGGACCAGGATGGGCTAAGGACTAACGATTATTCCTGTGGAACAAAATCACCTAGCAAGTGTGGTGGAAGAGTCAGCTTCAGTACAGTGTGTGAGTGATCATGTGTGTGTGTTTAAACTTTTAATATTCTTAAGCTCAGATAAACTTCTTGGACTTGTTTGCGAGTTGAAAAATAATATTCATGGGCCTCCCCGGTGGCGCAGCGGTTAAGCGCTGCGCTGTGGAGCTGTTGGCAGCGGCGACGCGAGTTCGACACCCTGCCGGGGAGAATCCCACATGGCGCGGCAGACCTCTCCTGCCTTGCCCGCTGCTCCCCTCAGCAGTGTACTTCTGATCTGCCTGTTCTGCTCCCCACTCTGTCTCTGGTGAACCCTCTCGCCGCCCCACGCCTCTCGCCTGTACCCCAACTTGTATGTATAAAATAAAAAAAAATAATATTCATATTACCTCCACATTTTAGTTAAGGTAAATACATTTAACTATATTTAGTTATGGCTTTATTTTAAAATATTCTGAAATCAGTTACAATGGAGTCAGAGCAAGAATTTCATATGACATTTTGAAAATACACATTTCGTTTTTGGAATAACAAATTTGCTTCAGTGATTGATAAAATTGCATGCTGTATTTCCTTTTGTCTTTTCTGTTATTTTTTTTCTTACTCCTGTTGTGGCAAATAGTTTTCGTAGCCAACCCCTGGAGTGGGTTACTTAAATTATTGATATGTGTTAAGTGGTTTTATTGAGTAATAATGTTTTTCCATTAACATGGCTCAGAATGGAAAAACTGTCTGTTAAGGACAAATGTTACTGTTTAGAAATTATAATAAAACATATCTTAGAGGGTAAAATTTGAAAACAAATTCTTTTTACCCCATATCAATCATCCCATCCCCCTATCTGTCAAAAAATTGTGTAATTGATTTCCAAACACAGCAACTAGAAAATCTAGATTATTTATAAACCAAAGGAGGTAAATGCCAGTGAAATGTATCTGCTAAGTATTTGGATGATGTTTAAGCCAGGTATTTTATGGAAAGTTGCTGGCTTGCTAATACCTAGGTAGTTGCAGATAAATAAAAAGAAAATTTGAGTGTCCAAGCTCTAAAAGCACAACACATTTTGTACAGTGAATGTGAAAGCACCAACCGTATTTTCTTCTTTCTCATACACTCTCACTATCTTTCTGTGTCTCTCTTAAATTAAGGAAATTTTTATTTAAAGAATGTATACTTTGCAGTAAATCTAAATGATTCTCTGGAGTAAACCTAGTGCTTCCCAGTTGGAAATTATAATTCACTTTGGATATAATTTGAAAACTGAAATCCCAAATGAACTAGTTGAAAGACACTATATATTCTGGTGAATATACTAGTGCATGCGCGCGCGTGCGCACACGCACACACACGTCCACCTACACATATTAGGGAAGCGAGTTTAAGTTGCATTCTCAAGTGCCTTTTATAAGGCTACTTTGACTAAGAAATATGAATAGATGATTTACAAATGCTTTCACAGTGAATCATAGATTAATTTGAGAATTTGGAGATACTGAAAATTAGAAAGGAATTCCAGTGACTGACGTCATTACAATACAAAATCTCCATGAACTTTCAACCAAGAATACTAACAAATAAACAAGAAGAAATGGTATAACATATTACAGAATTGTCTTTTTATATGTCATAATGTCACTTATTTATTTCACCTCATAATGTAAAGCTTGGTATTTATTTCATCCAACATTTTTCTTGTGAAAATCGGTTTCATGTCCATGCTAATGTTTGTTTTTTCCCAGTTAAGTTTCCTTAGTAATAATGGTATAGAGATACAGGAAATCCAAGTTATCAATAAGGTATTGTGACTTGAATCAGCCTGTGTGTGTGTGTGTGTGTGTGTGTGTGTGTGTGTGTGTGCTGAGTTTGTGTAAAATCAGAATTCTAATTTTAGTCCCCTGTACTGCTCTATGAAATTAAATTTCCTATTAAAGGTATAACTGCTACTGAAAAGGTTTTTAATTAGAACATTTAAAGCTATATTCCCCACATTTGACTTTGGGCCTCAAATTAACCCTACAGTTAATGTATTTAATTACATATTTTATATAAAGCTTATTAAAATTTTAGGCTTTTAATAGAACCTTTTTCCATTTTGCTCTTGGCATCCCATTACTTCAGAATGGTGAATTAAATGATAAAATAGTTTGTATTGTGTCTATAACCGTTGACCTTTTAGCAATGGTTTCTAAATAGAACCATGTGTCAGAGTGGCCAATTATTTGATAAGAAAACACTCTGTTGGTTTTTAGTCAATAACCTTCTTCTAACAATGATACTTTTAAAATGTCTAGACTGACACTTGGGATACATATATTATACTAATAAATTTGTACTTCCCCACCACCTTGTTTTCTAAAAGCAAATATACTGTATGAGGTTGGCTGTTGATGTTTTACAGATTTGGTAAAATGAGTTTTGAGTGGTTATTACATTATGTTAATAAAGATTAAAATATATCTGTTAGGTTTAATAAAAGATGATATATTTTTGTGAAGTTTTTTAAAAACAACACATATTTTCTGAATGCCAAGAGGAAAATAGGGAATTAATCTTATTGTTTTCACATACCTGAAAAATGTGAAAGAAATTATTCCCTCCCGGGAAAAGATTGAATATGATTTTATTATTGCTTACTTTTGTGAAAATTATGGTTAACTACTAATGTTTTGAGAAATGTAACAAAAAGTTAATCACAGATGTTTTAAATATGCGATTATAAGTGTGAAGTTATATAAATACATATATAAATAAAAGTATTAACCAAAATTATTTACTAATGTAAAAGGATTTCTGAAAATATCTTAACAATTATCAACAACACTTGCTTTTCTTTTGGTAAAATTACCACCTTTTTTTAGTGGCTATACATTTTTCTCGTTTTTTAATTTCTGATAGTTTTGGGGACTTGAGAATGAGAATTGACATGTTAATAAATAAAACAGAAGCTACAGTGATTTCTCTTTGGAATATTAATCTCAGCTAGAGTGATATTTTAAAGAACTTGAAAATGAGCCCTGTTTTTTTTTTTAATAAAATTCAAAGTTCTACTTTTGTAACTGTATTCAGAATTTCCTATAATTTTGGAAACTATCCAGTTTCAAGGAATGTTGTCTTTTTGCATCACTTTATCGACTCATCTAATGAAGCTTAGGTAAAAGTGAATCTATTTCTGTGACATCAACAATTTTTAAATTGACAAGAAACTTAAAAGCATATTTCAAAAATCCTGTTTTCATGTCTTTCGAATGTGGAACCAGTGGAAATGCTGGGTCATATTGTATTTTTATTCTGAATTTTCTGAGTTACCTCCATACTGTTTTTCATTGTAGCTGCATCAATCCCTGTATCGGCCCACAAAGGTTCCCTGTTTTCTGTCTCCTCACTAGCATTTGTCATCGCTCTTCTTCAACATGTATGGGTTGATATCTACTTGTGGTTTTGATTTGCATTTACCTAATAATTGGTGGTGCTGAGTATCTTCTGATTTTCTTGTATTGTTATCCTTTATCTTCTTGGAAAAAAGTCTAAATTCTTTCCCCATTTTTATTTGATCTGTTTGTTTTATTGTGTTTTGTTTTTCTCCAAGTTCATTGTATATTTTGGACATTCACCTCTTATCAGATGTGCAGCTTGCAAATAATTTCTCCCTTTTCACTTGTTGATCATTTATTTTGTTGTACTGTAACATCTGCATTTGATGTAATCCCACTATTTAAAAAGTTGTTGCATGTGCTCTCAACATCATATGCACATATCATTACCAAGACTCATATCCAGAAGTGTTTTCTGTATGTTTTCTTCAAGGAGGGTGTAGTTTCAGATCCTACATCTACTTTAAGTCATCAATTCATTCTAAGTTAATATTTGGAGTGGCATAAGGAGGCTAGATTCATTCCTTTCCATGTAGAATATTCAATTTTCCCAAAACTGTTTATTTAAGAGATTTTTTCCCCATTTAGTATTTTTGATATGCCTATCAAATATTGACTGTCTACCCATTGGCTTATTTTTGTCTCTTGATTCTGTTCCACTGGCCTATGTCTGTTTTTCTTCCAGTATTATGCTGTTTTGATTACTAAAGCTTTGCAGTAGAATTTGAGATCAGGATGTGTGATGTGTCCAGCTTTGTTCTTCCTTAAGGTTGCTTTGGTCATTTGTGATCTTTTGTGATCCCATACAAATTTTAAGTACTATACAAATTTGCAGTACTCTGCTGAATAGGAGTGGTGTGAGTAGGATTCATCTCGCTCCTGACTAGAAAAATAAATTTAAATATTCATCACTAAGTATGATACTAGCTGTGGGCTTGACAATATGCCCTTTGTTATGTCAAAGTATGATCCTTGTACACCTAATTGTTGAGAGTTTTTATCATGAATGAATGTTGAGTTTTGACAGATGAGTTTCTTCATCTATTCAAATGATCATGTTTTTTATCCTCCATCTATTAATGTATGGATCACATTTCTTTTTTTTTTTAAGATTTATTTATTTATGCATACAAGCTGTGGTGTAGGCCAGAGGTGTGGGGTGGTGAGAGGATTCACCAGAGAGAGTGGGGAGCAGAACAGGCAGATCAACTGCAGTACACTGCTGAGGGGAGCAGCGGGTGAGACAGGAGAGGTCTGCTGTGCCATGTGGGTCAGCTCGCTGGCTGGATATGGAACTCATGCTGCAGTGGCTCTGGATAGCTTCATAGTGCTGTGCTTAACCCATTGCGCCATCAGGGAGGCCCTACATCACATTTCCTGATCTGGGTGTGTTGATCCATCCTTGTATACCAAGAGTGAATCCCACTTAACAGTGGGATACGACCCTTTTAAAATGCTGCTGATTTAAGTTTGCCAGTATTTTTTATGGGGATTTTTGCAACTATTTTCAATGATATTAGCATGTAATTCTATTTTCTTGTAGAATCCTCACCTGCTTTTGTTATCAGCATACTGCTACATTTTTTTTAAAGATTTATTTATGCATACAAGCTGGGGTACAGGCCAGAGGCATGGAGAGGCGAGAGGGTTCACCAGAGACAGAGTGGGGAGCAGAACAGGCAGACTGACGAAATACACTGCTGAGAGGAGCAGCGGGTGAGGCAGGAGAGGTCTGCTGCGCCATGTGGGAATCTCTCTGGCTGGGTTTTGAATTCAAGTCGCTGCTGCCGTTTATCCACTGCGCAACCAGGGAGGCCCTAATGCTACAGTTATAAAATGAGTTATGAACTGCTCCCTTCTCTGAGTGTTTTTGAAAGAATTTATGAAGGATTGAGAATAATTCCTCTTTAAATGCTTGGTAAAATTCATGAGTGAAGCTCTCTGTGCTTTTCTTTATTGGGAGGTTTTTTATTACTAACTCATTCTACTGACTCATTATATTCTACTTAAATTTTTCTATTTTTCCCTTACTAAGTTTTTGTAGTTTGTATATTTCTAGGACTTTATCCATTTCTTCTAGCTTATTGTAGAAGAAACTTCAGTTTTCCTGGTTATCTAGGTTGACCAGCATGTCTACTTACACTCTTAAGAGAGAAAATGTACTAGGTTTCCATTAAAACAATTTTAAACACATAATGATTTGTATTATGCTATTGCATGCCAAGAAAAAAAAAAACTGTAACTGAGCATCAACTAGAATTTATGTGTATGCATAAGTAATGAGTAATATATGTGATAGCATACATATAATCTCTATTATTAAATGAACAAATAAGGTGAAGAAGAGTGTGACTGTATGACACTTATATAATAAGGAGATTTAAGGTAAACACCCTTTGCCACTTGTGTTGATATAGAAAACATCAAGGAATTAAGATAAAAAAGAGAAATAGTCATTATTTTTCTGTATGTTTAGGCTATATGGAGGTGGGAATGAAATTGATTTTTACAATAAATGTATAGTAATAACTATATATGTAATATGGAGTATTTCATATATATGTTAAATGTGGAAATATATGCATATATGCACATATATATGATATGCCACTCTACTAGTCCCTGCATATTATGCAATGATTTTTAATCTGTGTAGATTGACTTTTTTTTTTAATTTTTTTTTTTTTAAGATTTATTTATTTATGCATACAAGCTGGGGTACAGGCCAGAGGTGCAGGGCGGCGAGAGGGTTCACCAGAGACAGAGTAGGGAGCAGAACAGGCAGATCAGAAGTACACTGCTGAGGGGAGCAGCGGGCGAGGCAGGAGAGGTCTGCCGCACCATGTGGGATTCTCCCCGGCTGGGCGTCGAACTCGCATCGCTGCTGCCGACAGCTCCACAGCACAGTGCTTAACCGCTGCGCCACCGGGGAGGCCCAGATTGACTTTTATTTTAATTTTTTAATTTATTTTTACTGAGGTAACATTGGTTTAGAAAACTTTATATTATCCTGACCTGGAGGATCATACCCCTTCATACCCCTTCAGATGTATGTTACTACACTATACTCATACAAATACAATGATTAAATATACAAATCCCTGAAAATTGTTTTAAAAGTTTACCTGGATTATATCAAAACAAACCGTTCACTTCTTACCTAAATAATTGCCTTTAGTAAAGATATTATGTATATAATCAGTCCAGCATTCTCTGAGTAGTTAAAAATTTAGCTTTGTTGTCTCCATTTTCTTGATCCTTTGCCAGTGTTTTGACACTGGTTTTTGGTTATGAAAAGATTGCCCAGGGCTTGAGACCTATATGTCTCAGGCAGAATATGGATTCATTCCAGGAGCACTGCGGGAAAATCCATCTGCACAATAGGAAGCATAGATGGGGACATCTATATTTATACATTGTGAATTGCCCCATATTTTTCACAGTGTTCAGTATGTTTTTGCACAGGTCATCAGCCATTAAGGAATGTTTTGGAGGTTGGATTTTAAGATTTTTAAAACAAGGGCACATAGCCCTTGAGGGAAATATATTTCTACAATAAATTACAATCCTTTTCAATCATAAGAAATCAGCACTCTGTATTTTCGCTCCTAAAAGGAAATTATATATATTCATTAGATGTGAAATTTGTGAAAGATGCCCCAAATAATGATGTCCTATAATGCAACCGCAATGATGCATTGACACTAAGAGAATAGCAATGTCAAGTTCACAAAGAAATGTCTCTTGAGCCATATACAATACTTGATGGCATGCTCAATCCATTATATAATTATTTTCTTTTATGGCATACTTTATATAAAAGAACATTTTCTGTTATAGTAGGTGCTCTTCAGTGATTGCTGTCATAATAATAATACCTAATATAATGGGCTATTTTATAATCCACAAAACACTTCCATTCATATTATCTCATTCATTCTTGTAGAGGTTAATCTCATTTTAAAGAAGGCAAAACTAAGTAAAGGAATGTCTGTTTCTTGTTGAAAACCACATAGCTAAAAAATATAGTTTGGATCCAAGTTTATATTTTGTGATAATTTTTATTCCATTCTTTTATTTTTTTTTAATATTTATTTATGCATACAAGAACTGAGGTCTAGGCCATAGGTGTGGGGGGTGAGAGGATTCACCAGAGACAGGTGGATCTACTGAAATACACTGCTGAGGGGAGCAGCAGGAGAGACAGGAGGGGTCTGCTGTGCCACGTGGGTTAGCTCCCTGGCTGGGCATCAAACTCATGCCACAGTGGCTAGCTATAACTTAATAGCTGAGACTTAACCCCTATGCCACCAGGGAGGCCCTTTTTTCTCTTTTTTATATTTTCTCAAGTCTTTTAAAAAAGGTACGTTCCGAATTGTTCAAAACCTCTGACTGAGGTACTAGATTTGTCAGTGTGTGACATGTACTTTAAATTGTACTGACTAATGTTATTCAGTAAAGAAATTTTTGAATCATATTATAGTTGGCCATGAGAGTATAAGTATTTTATTGTTATTATTTTGTGCATGTGAAAAAAATCTCCATTCCTGCCCTATAGTGTTCTGTGACTCTACTATATACCTCAAAATAATTTGAAGACCCCTGAACCTATATCATCACAATATAGGCTATTAAAGCTATACATCCTTTGGGAATTCTGAATCATTCCTCACTGTCCACCTTAATTGTAACCAAGTGAATATTGACAAGGAAGAGACTCCCAGAGATTAGAATCAAAGGCTGCCTCAGGACAGTAGTTTACTATGTCTACACAGCTGTGCTTGGTAAAAGTTATGTACTAGCATTTTCTGTGTATGTTTTCTAGATGGCGGTTTTATTACAATTATACTATTGCATCCCCACTATTGTTGATTCATTATTATTGAAAACTCATCTATTCACTTCAGGTCAGTGGGCCATTCTGATAGACACATATACACAAGAATAAACATCCTGGACTTTGAGCTGGTTTAGTAACTGGGCGAAATTTGCTAAGAGATTGAATCTTTCAAAATAAAACAGTTTATCTTTTGATAACAACTTTGCCTAAGGAATGAACTATGCAAAAATTTAAGTTTGTAGAAACACAACTATATATATATTGATAGTTGAGATACAAAATGTCCACACACACACACACACACACACACACACACACACACACACTCTTACTTTCCAGATACCCTTAATTATAGCAATGTGACCATGTTCTAATCAAAGATATATAAGGAAGTATTGGTAGTAGGAGCTTCCAGGAATCGTATTTTACATTTCTTTAATTATCCTGTATCTTGCTGGAGTTTGAAAATAATGCTGGAATATTAGAAGTCTTCTTGAACTATGAAACTCCTTTAAATACAAACCACTAACAATAGCAGGATAGAGGAAAGAACCCACATCTCTGATAATCTAGCTGCCATAGCTGTTTTACCTCTGGAAAAGTATAACTTGCTGAGCCATTTTCAGGTACTGTTTTTAGCAACTGAATATAAAATCAGTTAACACAAGAGAGACTGGGGTAGTTTGTTAGCTCATAAAGCACTCACGAGAATCCATATTCTCTTAGCTGCTCTACTATTGCTTGAACTCAGTTGAGTATTGACACAGAAAAAAAAATATATATATATATCAGTAGGAAATAAAAATTAGAAAATTAAGAGAAAAAAACTAGTTTTAAGAAGATAGTTAAAATGACAAGTGAAAAATATGTCCTACAAAACAAAATAAATTCATTAAAATCAAAACACAGGAGTTTTCAAATTGCAGTCCCCACTTAGTGCATAGTCCAATGAATTAAACAAATCAACCAAAAGATATCTATACAACTTTATACTTGTGAAATTGAATAAACCTGGAGATTAAAAGATAATAAAATAGAAGAGAGAATGAACATGGGAGAGAAACAGAGAAAAAGAGACAGAGTCTACTTTAAGTCTTATGTTAGTATTTTTAAAATATTACATTTTATTTATTTTTTTCAAAATCTATTCAATGAGGTAAAATGTTGTACATTGTTGTATCTTCTTTTGGGTTATAGGTTTCAGCCTCTACAAATACATATTTTCAAACCATGCACACCATTAGTGCCCCAGTACTCCTCTACCATGTTCCATTGAGCACCCTCCTTCTACCTCTCTCACCCCATGTCCCTTTCCACTGAGCCTTTGTTATGTGTCTGTATATTCCACATATAAGTGAGACCATCTGGTATTTGCCTTTTCCTTCTCACTTGTTTCACTTAGCACTGTCCTTTCCAGTCTATGTATATAGTCCCAAATAGAAAAAGTTCATCTTTCTTTATAGTCATATTTTTCCACTTGTGATACAAAGATATTTACAATTTATCAAATTATCAAAATTTTAAATCTTTAATTGGATGGTCTGTTTTTATTTCAACATTGTTCTCTCTCTTCCACACTCTCCTATGTAGCTTAAAAGATAAAATTATGATTAAGAGCTCCCATATTGTCTTGCCCACAGAAATCTTGGGTTAGTTGCAGCTACTGAAAGGCTATTACAAAACTTTTGGAAGGAAGGGGTAATGGCAGATGCAAGGAGGGGGCAAGAAGTTTGCTGTGGATTCTGTACAAATTTCCCCCAAATTCTGCAGACAACAAATTCCTACAACGCAGGTCTCCTGAAAGTCATGAACAGTTTTTATTTTGAACTCTACTTGCCAGGCTTCTTTGTGCTTGAAAATATATATTGCTTCCCGTAGTTTTGATGGAAACCTAGTATT